>JBAHVQ010000508.1:653338-675438 GCA_036872915.1 Nanipora kamurai
TTTAGGAGTTAACATACAAGGTTCAACGTTAAGCAAAGCCATGTTTTTAGATTCCTGTGCCATTTGGTCAGTTTACTTCGCCCGTGATTGCACTCCAGTCCTGGCGGACTTTATGCCCTCCTGCACCGAGATTTGACAAATTTGCTGCACCTGACGTCTGCGCGGTAAAACTACTGGGCGAAAGCAGCCCAACTTCGCAGTCCGGAAACCAAGCAGTGTCTATGTCATGTGAAGCTACCTATTTTTGGTGAACTGCCTCCTGTCCCAAACACGTTTGAATATCCTGTTTACGTCTATAAAAGCTTGTGCCCGCTCAACGTTAACCAGCTTTTTACGCTCCCGTTTGTGGTAACATATTATTTTTACAGTTTAATACATTGTTAAAGTTTGGCCAGCCAATTCCTACAGTAAGATATTCACTATTTTACCGTTGGGTTAAAAAATGAACCAATAAGTTAAATTTGACGTAATATTATTAAATTATATATAAGTAATGTTTCAAAATTATAATTAATGGATTAGAAATTAAATAAGCTGCATCTTAACTGTTTGAATAACAGTGAGCACTGGAGACTTTCGTAATAATGCCAGATCAACGTTTCGAAACACAAAAAAGATTCATCAAGAATTAGCATTTAAGTTCAAGTTTATGACTTACCGTTCAGTTCGTTTTCCGACGACATGTCTCCAACCGTGTTGTTGCTGGAGGCTTGGTACGAGATTTCGTGCGAATACAAATTTTTTATTACTGCGCATGTCTGTTGCTTGGGCAAATAAAAACATGGCCGGCGAATGGTAATAACTGTTGCTAAGTTTACACTTAGTGAGTAATTTTGCTTTTGAGCCACACTTACTTTCCACTCGATATTTTGGAATTAAATTTTATTTCTTATATGTATGATCGAATTAAATTATGTTGATTCCAGACGTTTCAAGCTAAAAAGCAGCTAAGTCACAATGAGTGAACAGCTGAAATACATCGTTGATAATCTTAACGAAAAACCGTTCAGTAGAAATTACAATCTGATAAGGTGAGTGTAAATATAACGTACACTGTGCATTGTTATTACGTATATACAAATGTGGAATATGAACGTATACATCGACTTAATTATTCTTTTACCAACAAAATGTAATTTGGCGAGAGAGCAATATGTAATTTGTCAACACTGTTAGTATCAAATTTCTCAAACTCGTTAAAACATCTTCATATGATTCGTATAAAAAGTTAAAACTTGTTGCCATAGACTTGCCAGAAAGCTTAGGATTCAGATCTGAACTGGATGTTCAAACAAATCTTAACAATAGTAAGATACAATTTCACGGCAACCAGGTGAAAGATCTGACATACCAAAATGCTACTTTATGAATGTTACTTAAAGAAATTACAGTTCACGACCCAACATTTCGACACTCCAGTCTAGTGTCTTCATCAGGGGCGATCTAAGCGTGATAATTTGATGATGCTAAAATTATCACAACAAATCACAGATACCACCAAAGATGTTGTTTGGAAGCTTGGCACATTAACAGTGCCCATGCTCCTTTGAAACGTCATGACGGCGGGCTCCTGCTGGATGATTCTTTGCTTCTCATCAACAGATAAGATCATCACTCAAAGTTGAGCATAAAAGGAACTTGTTATCATGCTTAGATCACCCCTGATGAAGACACTAGACCAGAGTGTCAAAACGTTGGGCCGTGAACTGTAATTTCTTTAAGTTACGTTCACAAAATTTACACACCAGCGTAGCATTTTGGTATGTCAAATCTTAACAAAAATGAATTCTTGCTTTCTCATCTCAATGGGTTTAATATCAAAACACAAGTGCTTTGATATCAAAATAAATGTGCTTTGATATCAAAATAAATGTGCTTTGATATCAAAGCATGTGTGTTTAGATCACTCTCTGGTTGATGTTATATAACTTGTATTGAAGAGAAACAGAAAGTTCAGTTTCCTCAAGATTCTCTCAAACATTTGGTTCAGAATGTATTAGTTTGAGAAGCAATTTAAAGAAGTTGTTTTTTGTGTTTCATTAGGTGATCCCCTGATAAAACACTAAAACTCATTCTTTACATACAGAATTACATCAAATCAATTTCAGGTAATCTTGCTAGGTACTCTGATAATTCTATTACTGTTTGTATTATAATGACATGGCAATAGAATGGCTTAGAAATTAATGAAAGTTAATGGTGTAAGGCACCAGTGCATTGACATTACCACTAGTGATTGGATTACTAGCTGCTTACCTAATATTGTTCAATTCACTTAGTCTATTCATTAGGACACAACCTTTTTAATTACATGTAAATTTCCTCACCATATACAAATATTTACTTTGGAAGCTGCAAATAAAGTCCACTTGGTATACAATGATATTAACTGCAAGCTGCATTCGAATGTAAATGACATTGAAGTTGCCTTTTCTGAACTGGTTCCAGTGTGATCTTAAAACAAAATTTTTGATACTTGAAAATTTACCTTCAGCTTAAAAGTATAGTCTGTGAGTTTGAGTGTAAATGCCAGATATTCATTGTAATATAATGTATACCCTTTACACGTACATGTACATACCTTCACCAGTATTATCAATCATATTAATACAGAATTGGCATCCATTCTTTAAGCAATGTACAGTGTAGTACTGTATTGAGGTATTTGAGGAGTTTAAAAAGCACTTAAGGAAATGTTAGATCATCCAACTGAAAAGAAATCTATTCATTACTAATTTCACCACATAAATTTTTCAATTTTGTAAGATTTGGAGGTGCTTGTAGATCTGAGAGTTTTTGTTTGTTTGAAAGTCCTTGTTAATTTTTGTTTAGCGATGTGTATTGGTTTCTCCAAGATAACGAGCCTTACAGCCCATGCATTGAAAGCAGAAGACTAAATGAGACTTCAATGAAGCAGGAATTATGTTTTTATTGCTGAACAACTTGAGTTATTGTTGAGTAGACCCTGATGTAAAGTAACATGAAGTAGGCTTTTTTATTTGTAGATTCATTCAAGTTAGGTTCATTTATAAGTTTCATTGCAGCCTCTTTTAGCCTATTGCTTTCAATACATGGCTTTAAGGTTTGTTATATTGGAGAAACCAATGGGAAACACCAAACAAGAATGAATGAGCACCTTCAAATGGACAAAAGCTCTTAGATCCACAAGCACCTTCATACCTCAGAAAATTGCAAAAATGTCTGCAGTCCTTCCATTTCTAATTTTTCAGCCAATTAACTTGACAGGCCAAATTCATTCAGCCAGTCAAGAAGAGTGTCAAGCCATTCAAGTTCATTGAAATAATATTCCAACCGAAAAACAAGACATGCAAATGCTGTAAACAATTCCCGTCAAAACATATGCGTGACTGCCTAGAGTAAAAGAAGTTTGTATTTAGTAGAGTAACAGAAGTTTGTCAGTTTTGATTGCGTGGCCTTTTGTCAGCAGTCAAATTTCACTTGTACTGCTCCTTGGCAAGAAAAGAATCAGATTCCATTTCGTCAATGGCGAAGACAATTTGTTTGAGCCTTTTTGTTGTGGCGATAAATCACTCTTAATAAGTTTAGGTTTTTGCCTCTAAAGTACCGGGGCTTTTTGGAATGTTGCACTGCAAGCCAGTAGCAAGATCAATCGTCCGTTGCTTTTCTTTCCACCGAAGCACTGTTCACCTCGGACAGTCAGAATTTTGTTAAGTATTGTTCTGAAAAATACCCCTATTTCGTCATCTTTGTAAATATCTTGTGGTTTGCACCTTTCGAGAATTTCATTGAGACAGGTTTTCCATCTACTTCAATGGAATCAACATTTGCGGCTTTACCACTCGATACAACACAATGTATGTTATGACGAGACTTGAAATTCTCCATCCAACTGTTTGATGCCATGAAGTCATATTTGCCAAATTGCATAGAGAAAGTCAATGCTTTTGCTTGCAATAATTTGTCAAACACACGAACACCCTTTGCTCACGCAGTACAAAACGAGTCCCAGACTAACTTGTTAAGTTCTTCATTTGTGTTTTCCAAGCCTTGGAATATTTGCACTTGCCTCTCACGCTGTTTTTTCACTCTTTCAGTATGTTCTTCTTATCGGCAGTAATCTTCTGCTCTTGGGTTTTACCAATGCCCAAGCTCTTGGCGGTACTTCTGGCTGAGTAGCTGTTGTTAGAGAGCTTGATTACACGAACCTGCTTGTCTAACGTCATCACCTTATTTATTCTTGAGTCTTTCTTGTGTCACTTCGGCACAAAAATCAGAAATGTTTCTGTGACATTTTCACTCATCTTTTTCCAGATTCAAGGTCTCACATTTTTCTTGATTTTCCCCAGTTGATAAAGTGATGATTTCATTAACTCAGTCAAACTCCTGTTTTTGTTACATCAAATAAAAATTTCCACAAGTGACTTTTTTCAATGTAAAATTTGCTGGGACAAAGTTAAGATTAGATGTCCGGCATCATTTTCAAGTCAGAGTGAACATTATTAAGATGTCGAAAATAGATTCTAGCAAAGAAATTAGTAAAACTCTAGGTATTACATAAAAAACTTAAGGTAAAGTCTCTAACAAGGTAATCCCTGGAGTATTACTGTAATATTCGATAGAACTTATTTAAATTTTTGACATCTTAATATATACAGGGTGTCCCAAAAATGTACTCACTCTTTGACTGCCCATTACTCATGTATTTTGCTTTGATTTAGATGTTTATTGACATAGGTACAAGTCGAATGAGTGAAATTAAAGAAAGTAACAATAAATTTACGAAACTTTAATGCCATCAAAGAGAACTTTAATGTTCACCCCTAGTCTAGTCTATTCATTTCTGCTTGTTCACAAATGCTCAAACTGGTTTCCACCATTTTCCAAACACAGCTGATCAATGGATTCAACAACATTGCAGAACATTTCATTTGGAATTGCGAGACGTTGTCTGTGAATTTCTTCTTTCAACTCATCGAACGCTGGTGGAAGATGGTGGAAACCAGTTTGAGCATTTGCGAACAAGCAGAAATGAGTAGACTAGGCTAGGGGTAAACATTAAAGTTTTCTTTGATGGCATTAAAGTTTTGTAAATTTACTGTTATTTTCTTTAATTTCACTCATTCGACTTGTATCTATGTCAATAAACATCTAAATCAAGACAAAATACCTGAGTAATGGGCAGTCAAAGAGCCAGTAAATTTTTTTGGGACACCCTGTATTGTTCACTTTGACTTGAAAATGGTAGCATATGGACGTTGAAACATAATCCTCATGAATGTACCTTTTTGTTAATTTAAAATGTTTTAAAACCAAACTTCTTATTTGTTCTTTTAATAATCATTTGAATAACTTGTGTATAAATATTCTTTTTTTGGGTAGCTTTGACTCCTTAAACCACCTAACACTTCTTCAAATCTTGAATGATGTATTTGCTGAAATCAATCCACAGGTAAAGATTAACTGATACATTTGAATTTCCCAGCAACAAATATATGTTATACGGTTGATGCAAGTGAATCTCTAATGTGGTAAATAGCTATTAGTTATCAAGAAGAATCAGAAGTAATCATTTGGTTTAATCGTTACTGTTGTTAATCTCACTGTTGTCTAACTCGTTTTTCATTCTTTAGTTCCAGTTTATTAATCTTTATTTCCATTATTAATCTTTAGTTTCAGGATTTTAAAAAATAAACCAGTTTAAAAAAAAATAAACTGGTTACAATTTTTTAAACCAATATAAAATTAATTTGAAACTAATTATAAATTCAAACCATAACAAATATCAATCCTTTGAAGTTTTGCATGGTGATAATTGATAAACTATTTATAGTTTGTGGTACACCACGTATTATTTTACTGCTAAAATAATAAAATAATAAAAATAATAATAATAAAATAGCAGTAAAATAATACGTGGTGTACCACAAACTATAAATAGTTCATAACAAATATATTTAGAAGCATGATTTTTAACCTATAAATTGATTAACAGTATTTTGAACCACTTATAAATTAGATCCATTTCTGCAAGCCGGTGTAAGTTTTGGAAACCAAAGCTCCAGAACTTTATGTAAATGATCACGATACAAAGCTCTCAATGTGCAAAATCATGGGCGTGCTACAAATTGCACACCTAAATCATTCTGGGCGTGCGATGGCGAGGAATACTTTTTCAGACAACTAATGACGTGGCTCTTTACAGATTAAACTGGAAGACGACCTCAAGTTATTTTTTTATACTTTTTTCACAGGAAACAAACAGATCAACTAATTATTACCTGTGAATATTATTCCCAATAATGACAACATGAATTAGGGATATGCGGCACCTAAGAGTCAAACTACTGTACATTTGAAGCCATAAGTATTAGTACGGTGTAAACAAGTCAATTACAAAATATTGAAAGCTTAACACAAATGTTGTTCATGTGAGAACTTGAAGTATATCAGACGACTAGCGAACGTTCATCAAGCTCATAATCTCAGAAAAACGATTTCTAAGCCCCAGACGGGAATCAAACCCGCAACCTTCTTATGACCGGTGAGACGCTGTAGCCATTGAGCTATCAAAGACTCAAATGGTGGGCTAATTTGCAGGTTGGTCATATGTGCAGTCTAAGCGGAAGCAAGGATATGATGATAATGGAAACATTGGAAGCTGAACACAAATGTTGTTTATGTCGGAGCATGGAGTAATCAGGCGACCAGCGAACGTTCGTCAAGCTCATGATCTTAGAAAAACGATTTCTGAGCCCTAGACGGGTTGTGTTGAGCTTTCAGCGTTTCCATCGTTTTTATCATGAGCCAGATTAGCACGAGCTTGACGAGTGTTCCCAGGTCGTCTGTTACAAAATAATATAAAAAGGACTTCAATCGAAAGTAAAATGATAGAGTTAAGATACTGTCACAGTCACTCGTTTCTAAAGAGGAATCACTGGTGCAGCTTCCGTCACTGTTTGATGACAAGTCTTCAAACTGTAGGCGCGGCACTTTTTCGGTTTATGAAGCTTCATCAAGCTTCCTTTTGCGCGGTTTCTTAAGGTAGATTTCAACAGTACTTTCAATGATATCTTCTCGTTCAGCATCATTCCACACCTTACCATTCAATTTGATGAGAACCGTGTTATCCAATGCGGCGTGCTTCAAAGTAATTTGCTTGTCGCTTAAAATATTACCGAGGTTGCTGAACGCTCTTTTGGCGGAGGGATTTGATCCCGACAAGGAAATAATGATTTTACAAGCAGATGGAGATTTGGACACTTGTTTCTCCAGTATTGCTGTGTCGCTTTCCAGACATTGCGTGCATCTCTTACAGCAGGCTTGTGATTTGCTTTGGCGATCATCTCTTTGGCAAGACACTTCTGCAACTCAAATCGTGATTCAGGATTTATCGCGCACCTACACAATTTATCGTGTGTGCGAGCGCATTCCTAATATTGAGAGATTTGACCGTGTATACGTTTTTTAGTTTTACGAATTCATACATGTAATTTTAAGACAGTTGAGATCATGAAATTACTGAGTGCAAGCCACCTATACACATTGACCTTTCATGATCCTGATCATGTCTACCATACACGTACGATGATACGTGTATTGATATTTTTTTATGAAGGAGAAAGTACATCGCGTTGACTTGTTTTAATTGAATGATGCTTATTATTTTCAAATTATTTATATATTGTATATATATATAAAAAAAAATATATATATAATATATATATATATATATATATATATATATATATATATATATATTGTGTGTGTGTATGTTCATTGTCAGAATCAAGGCTTTTTTGACGGTTTACCATGTAGGTTAATTCGGTTGAATTGTCTGCTGAGTGAAAAATACTTCTGTGAAAATTACGGTTTTAGTAATGATAAATTCCAGTCAAGTTGTTTCTACAATCAGCTGCCATTGTCTGTAACCATTGGCCAACTAGTTAACGATTAAAATAGCTTAACACATTGAATAATTTCGTAGTTGTAACGCATCCTTTTGTCATACTATCCGTAGAAAACCTTCGAGAATAGCAAATACTTTAGCATATTTTTGGTGAACTACATTCACGTTGTGAAGTCATATCGCCAAAATTTTGAGACAACGGCAAAGGATAAAGAAAACTTTTAAATGGAATTCTTGTTTACTTCAAACTTACTTCCGAATAAAATAGAGCGTGTATGAAAATAACAACAAACCTTCCCAGACCTCGTTCTTGGCTACGCTGTTATTGTCGTTGTCGCTCTTATGGCTTGCGGGAACTTTGTGATTGTGACAGCTTATTTTTGCAGCATAAAATTGATATACGTGAAGAAGATCCAGAGTCAATGGTCGTGCGCATGCTCACTTTTCTGCGTATTCTCAAGTACAAACCTACTACAGGGTCTGATAATCCGTAAGTATATGTATTGCGTTCACTATATTTTCTTTACTGTTACCAGGTGGTTATGCTTATTTTATATACCGCAATGCTTCAGGTTTTTACTCATACATACACTACACAACAACTCGTTACGAATTAACCAACTGGAGACTAGTATATACCGTATGTTTCCTACTAATATGTAAAGAAACCTGTTACCTACTTGTGGGTATTCTGAAATTACTAAATTGAAGTTACAGGATAACATACTTGCAGCATAACGAATAAAGATTAATTGTTACATTTAACGTAGACTACAAGTTCCTTCTCAGGGTAGACATTTTGAAGGATACAAATAATAGCTTTCTTCTCCGTCAGTAATGCATTCAGGCAAGGGTTGGTTCAAGGAGACAAACCTGTCATCTATCCAATCCTACAATGGCTATTTCAAAACATGGAAGATCTAAAGAAACGAGCGTACTTGGCCCGATATTTGGTGCGAATGGATATACCTCCCGATAACCTGTCTGATCAAGACATAGCTGAGCTGAATGATACGGTTGGTATCAACTACATTATTGTAAGATAACTGGCTTTATATACATCGAAATTTATAATTAGATTTTGTGATCGAAACGTCCTTTTGTGGAGCTCACAATTTAGCCAGTGAAATCTTTTACAAGGCCATGGCCTCATGACATTTTGAAAACTTTCGTCATGCGATTATGCCATGCTGAACCTAGTTTGGCATGCTACTTTAAAACCGAGTTTAGCACTTTAAGGGACGACGGGCTCTAGTCAATACCGGCTTTTTTAGCGGTTTATTGATTGAGATATAGCTAACAGGCAA
Organism: Nanipora kamurai; assembly: GCA_036872915.1. Taxonomy (NCBI): domain Eukaryota; kingdom Metazoa; phylum Cnidaria; class Anthozoa; order Scleralcyonacea; family Helioporidae; genus Nanipora; species Nanipora kamurai. Next base: position 662,534 of record JBAHVQ010000508.1, read on the forward strand.
CCTGGTTTCGATCGACATCATGCCGTTTCTCTGTCGTAAAAAGCTACGAGACTTCTTTGGCCAATGCACTGGGATATCAGATCCAGCCAACCCACTGGTTAGACGACGGAACCTTGTATATATGTACTTTGTTTCCTTCACTTAACCGATGGGTTAGCGGACGCATGAGACGAATTCAACTTCATGCGTATGCCACTTCCATAGGGACTGAAAAGATTACAGGCATATAAAAATTAGAGTGCTGCGTCAGCAGTATTGAACGGCTTGTGGATAGTCAAAAATTTTGGGAAACCGCCAGCAGCTTCTCAAACCTTTTGACTATCTACAAGTTTCACGATTAGTTTTGTGACCGGCATTGTTGCATGTATTTGTTTCGTAATATTCCGTAACATTCTGCAAAAAATCTTGTAGCATCCTTCAGTAAAGAAAGGTCGTTACATCAATCGAAACCAGGTTTTCTGTCAGCCATTTAGCAACCATTTAACCGCTAACAGGTTTGAGTTGACTAGAACATGCCATCCCGTAATGCGCTAAATTTGTTTTCTAAGTGTCACGCCGAACAAGGTTCAGCATGTCATAAATGGATGACGAAATGTTTCAAAAGGTTGCCAAGTTCATATGTTAGAAGTTAAATGGTCGAATTACTGTAATGGATGTAATAAAGCGAGGAATTCATTCGCTATGCATGTCAAGTTAAAAGCTTTACTGGTCATATTATGAACGTCGTAAATATGTGTGACAACGACAAAATCCAGCGGTGAATTTTGGTGCATATCACAGCCTGTACGTATCGAATTCCCACCCAGAACCATTTGCAAGGGATTGGCCAACAAAAATTGTCACAAGCTTGAAGGTCTCTCCCACTTGTCTTAATATAACTGGATCGTGCAGCCCCTTATGGCCGCCATCTTACTACTCCATGTTCAGTGCTCTTTTCAGGGTTAAGATTTGTGCTCAATCTCATATAATGATAATGATAATGATAATGATAATGATAATGATAATAATAAAAACAAAATGACGTCACAAGGTCAAATTTAGTCAGCGTGAAAGAAAAATTACAAAAACTCCCTAGGGGGGTCCGAAATGCCTAACAATAACCAACAGATTCTAACTTACTACTAGCCGATGAAAGCAAAAACAATGGAATACGTACCAAAATTGTAAAGAACACACCTCAGTTGTAAAAAAACAAAGTTCCAAAGTTGTAAAGAACACACCTCAGACTTTTTAAAGACACAGTTTGGAATTTTTGACTTATTTCATGATCATATACGAGTTTTGTGTTCAGCTAAATTTCTCGATAACCAGAATCAAAAGAACAACAAAATAACATGTTTGATCGTTAAACAACACTAAGGATGGTTAAAAGGTTAAAGTTATTAATGAGATGTAAATGATTGAAAGTCATTATCTATTTTTAAGCCTTCATTTACCCGTAAACGTCGACTTACCCAAAAAGGGGCGGACCCGGTAGAGGCCCGAGGAATTGTAATACGTTAAATATGAAAATCTATGCCATTTCACAAATTTCCGGAGTAATGATAACCATCAGAGGACAAGAAAGACGTCTCAATTTCAAACTTGGAACCATTTATCTCCATGGAATCAATGAACGTTCTCTTTCATTTAATCTCTCACTAAGTTACTCTTTTCGGATAAAAACATTAGTATATGAACTTTATTCCCTCGAATTTTCTTTTAATTTTCCTTCTATTTTAGTTTTATTTTATTTTGTCATTTATCATTTCACAAACCAACTATTTGTCTGATATGGGTGGCTAAAAAGATTGGCTTGTATTTCTTATTTTATTATAGTTAGACTTTTCAGTGACATTTTCTTCTTAGCAAATTAATGTCCTCAAATTAATTCTAACATAGGCGGATAAAAAACACATTGACTTGTATCCTTAATTCCCTTGGGTTTTCTTTTATCTTAACTTTTGCACATTACCATTCCTTTGGGGCCTCTGCTGGGTCCTCCTTTTTTCGGGTGACTGATCGACGTTTTGAAACAGCAAATGACTTTCCATTGTTTACATCTCATTAATTAGTTTGTTATTGATGTTCCTCTCTCAGTTTTTGTAGACCTAAGTTGCAGCAGTTTCCCAACCCTTTTGGTTTTCTACTTTCGAGACACGCACAGTTCATTCTTTGTAAATGTTTTTATTTGAAACATCCTTATTTGCAAGCTTGATAATTAACGTTGTTTACAAAACTGTCTGTGTTATTTTGTAGCCGGTTGTTGAGAGGATGATTAAAGCAACTGTGGGAGTACTAGTTAATCTGTTGCTCTTTAGTTCTGTATATTTTGACTGGCAAATCGAGTTCAAATTTTACACTGTAAAACCGACCTGAAGTCTGTCGAAGGAAATTCTAACTTCTTGTCGTCACCCCAGAAGTTGTCCCACAGTAATGAAAATCTAGTATTAAGCTTGTCGCCTTTAAACTAGAAGGACGTCAAGGCCCTGCTCGTTCACATTGGGTCCTGGATTTTACGACTAAAATTTGTATCATTCTCTTCTTTCAGTACAGCCAACTCATAGAACAATTCAAGGAGTATCATAAGGAATTAGATCGACTAAAAACCTCTGGGTTCTCCACCACCGAAATTAAGAAAGTAAGCCTTTTTTGAGTATATTTTTTCAGTTCCCGGGTCCCCTCAGTGATTGGCTGTTCATGTCTATTATGCAAAATTTTCCCTGCAGTGAATAAACACATTTTATGATAAAATATGTATCTTTCCCAATCAATCAAAAAGGTTTATCTGAACACAATATAGTTGAATACATTGTAGAAAATCAAAAGGGTTGGGAAACTACCAGAACTTAAGAATAGAGAAACTAACGTTTCGAGCGAAGGCCCTTCGTCGGAATGAAACGTAAAAAGCAAAAAAAAACCGGTGGGATTTTTATACTGAGAAGAAATCATGTGACAAAAAGATGACCAATAGGGTTTAAAAATCGAAAACAAACTATCTCATCAACTATTTTGTTTTCGATTTTTAAATCCTATTGGTCATCTTTTGTGTCACATGATTTCTTCTCAATATAAAAACGCCACCTATGTTTTTTTGCCTTTTACGTTTTACTCCGACGAAGGGCCTTTGCTCGAAACGTCAGTTTCTCTATTCTTAAGTTCTGGCAGTTTCCCAACCCTTTTGATTATCTACAAGCTGTTCAAAACTGCTGATGCAGCACTCTACTTTTATATCATAGTTGAATACAACTGTACACGACAGCAAAATTGCTGATATGGTCGTGTATATATCAATCTAGCTATTTAACGATTGATTGTAATAAAACTTTAAACGCTTTTCACAATTAATGTTTAATAACGATTATTTTTGTAAAATTTAATATGTACATATAAATTAAGAGAACTTACAGATGTTCTGGAATATTTTACTTAAAATAATCATAACTTAAGTCCTTGTTATTCAAGCAAGTTACAAAATCGATGTCTTTAATTTTATACTTTTTGAGAATTTTCTTGCCTTTGCACTTTTTGAGGTGCTTTTTCACAATATCGCAACTCGGCTACCGATCTAAGAGGAAAAATTGTCTCTAGTGCCAAGATTTTTTATTTGAGGCTATCCCGTTATAAATTTATGTCCTAACACTAATTGCCTTCTATATACTTCTCAGAGTTGTAAGGTAGGTTAGATATGTTCGATATAGCGCTCGAGCCGGGATAGCCTACGAAATGAACTACTGAAGGGATGGACGGACGGACCAACGTATGAATGGACGAACGAACAAACGAATGAACTAGTAGACGAAACGAAGGGTTAAAATAGGTCAAATTCTTGGAAAGTAGAAAACCTTGATTAAAGGTTACTAGCATAGTCATTGCTACTTACAAACATCGTAGACCTTTTACTTGTAAGTCTCTTCAGGTATGGTTTTCTTCATTTCGCTGGTAATTATGACTGAACTCGATTGTGTTTAAACGTCTACGACTAAGAAACTGTGCAGAAGACTCCCTGATCTCAGTGTGGCTCATCACTACTGATTATTTTGTTACTGAAAAATATTTTCTCAATTGATCGAGTTCAGAATGTCTCTTTTAAATTGCAAAAGAACGACAACATTTGACGTATTTGTGCCAACAAAGGTTTTTGCTAAGATTTTTCCTCTAATGTTCTACTAACACTTGGTAAATGCTGCTTAAATTAAGGTGCTCAACAGTTCTCCTTTTCCATACCAACAGGATATAGTTAACATGGAGGATGAACGAGAACAGTTGACCAAACGCGTGGAAAGAGTGAGAAGGAAGGTAAAAGAATGATTATCACAAGAAAAATAGCTCGTCGATACAGTTATAAGACCATACAATATGTCACGCCTGATCCTACAAAAGACCATAGCAGTCTACACATTTGAATATTTGCTCCAGTAATGAGCACAAGTCATAAATGTCATCTGCAAAAGATTGTCAATGTGGTTCGCATCGCTTGGGTTACAGATGCATTACTTCAGGACATCACCTTTTACCAGTAATTATTGTTATATTCTGGAACTTGCCATTGCAGGGTTCCCGCAATTCCAAAAGATTTGGGCGCGCAAAGTTAAGCCTGCGTGTTCGCCAACCCTAGTACACGTAATTTCAACTTGGATGCCTAAATTTGTATTTTTCATAGGAAGTACTTGAAAACGTTGAAAATCACAACCTTGAAATTCTGTGCTAATGTTGTTGCGCTCGCCAATTGGTAATTAAGGTAGCAATGAGGTTATCTGGCATCGATTCGTAAAAGAGCTTGCACCGCGCCTCTACTAATGTAACCACAACGTATCATACACCAACTTAAAGCTAATGATCATGAAAGACGCTTATGAAACCTAACCTTATGTAAAATACAATGGTCAGCTGTTTTATTTACAGAAAGGAAAAGTAAGTAATTTGGCTTTTGGAGTTTAAAGTCCTTTGGAATTTACACGTATGGTCTTGAAATTTATACCGTTGTAATCTCTAATATGAATAATCTACAAGAACGTGTTGTCGATTTTCGATAAGTAGTGTATTTCCCATCTTATCGCGCTTTGAATTAAAGAGATATATATTACGTTGTGATTATGATGTAAACCATTCATAAAAACTGAACGGAACTGAATTTCAGAAATTGCTGCCACCCAAAACTTATCAGATGACAGTGGTATGAATTTCTTGGATTTGTGCAATTAATAATATTATTAATAACGAGCGGTGTGTTTCTACGTTGCAGAGTGGGACACAGGAAATAGTACAACCGTTAAGAAGCTAATCAGCAGACACTAACCCCGCCCCAGCGCAAAGCTGGGAAATCAGCCCAGTGACTCCGACAACCCCAGCTGAATGGAGGGCGCCTTGTTCACCTCCGTCCTCATCCTGGCCATCTCTTCCCAGGGCATCATTAACCCCTTATGCCACCATCTACCCCTTATGCCACCATCTATCTTGAGAGTGGATTCGCTGCAGGGTCCTCTTGACCCCAACGCTTATCCTTGCCTCGGGACTAAGGTTGCTCCCCCAGGTTCATAACCACTTCTCGCAATTCATAAGATGTAATCCCTTCGACTGGTACCGTTTTTGGTGGATAGCTCATTCTGCTCAAAACAAGTTTGATCAAGTCTCATTCATGTTAGCCTCTGTCATATATATGCCTGCAGACCCAGTGAGCTCTATACATAACAGGAGAGATAGCTTCTGGCCCTCCGGTGAAGTCAAACATCGCGGACTTGGAGGTGATGTTTGCACGTCAGTTTCAGTCCCCTACGCAGTTTTGCACGTCAGTCTCTCGAGCGACTTTTCACTGTTTGCTCCTTACCTCCAACTGAAACACTGGCAAACAATCACTTAAAAGACAGAAATGGATATTTGTTAAAAATCCATAAATTAAATTCCAAAATACTTTAAACGTTTAAAGCTAACACGCTTATTTTTCCTGTCGGTAAATATTGACCATTGTACTTTCCATAAAATAAGATTTCATAACCGTCTTTTGTATTTTATATGTATTTTGTATTTTATTATTTTATAAATTGATTTATGATTCGGCGTGATCGCAACAATAGGAGCGCAATGCAAGCTCTTTTACAAAGCGATACGAGACAAATCTTTTGCTACCTTAAATCTAGTGGACCCTAACTTAACTTGCTTTTCTTCCCAAAACTGAAATACCAGATCAGACGTTTGATTTTATAATTTATGATGCATTTTTACGTGTAGGTAGAGTCTGTTAAAAATCATGAGAAAATGATAGCTGCTGCGCGCAACTTGAGAATTGAACGGGAACAGGAAGTGGATATCAGACAACAGATGGTGGACCAGAAGAATCAGGTGAAGTAGTGACTCCGTTGATGAAAATTTTCTTGGTTATTAATTTCTCAAATTACTTATGCAATTCTTTTTTTCTTAATTTTTTTTGTTTTTATAGCTTATGCACGCAGAACAAAAGTACCAGAGACTGCAACAGCATCTGAAAACTACCCGTTCTCAGGGAGTTGGAACTACTGGACATGGTAAAAAGCTGAAAACAATAAACAAATATATGGCGATTCGTCGACTCTGCTTTGATGTACTACAAAATTACGACAGTTCGTGCTCTTTCGTTAGCTTACGGTTGTTTTCAACTCCTACCTGCTAATACAATATTGGCTTGAGTCCGCCTTGAGTCATGAATTTTCGATAAACTAGTCTGCAAAATAATAGATGTGATTCAACTTATAGTGTTTCTAACATACGTATACGTAGCGCTGTGCATGCAGGGAAATACTTCGGACTTAAAGAAATCTTAAGGATATTGTGCAAAATTTCGTAAATCACATGAATAAATGGAGAGGCGCATTAGATTGACTTCATTAACATGGAATCCAATGAACTTGCTTGATGACATTCACTAAAAACAAAAGTAAGGGATTGATAGAAGTAAATCAAGATAGTCTAATGTGCTTGTTTCGTTGTGAGAGAGGTAGATGCCTCAACTGGGCCATGAGAGTCGACTTTTAACCCCTAACTAAACGAGAACACAAGTCCCCGCTTGTTTTAGCTTGTGCCTCGTTTGACCGACAACTTACGAAAGCTTGAGTTGGTTTGCGTTAACTATCATTCAACTTGAACCTGTGGAAATTTCAGGTCAAATTTGACGTCTTTAAGAGCCATTCTCAAACAGATTTTCAAGAGAAATACTGAAAGAAAAACAGGGCAAGGTATTGACGAGCTTGTTACGACCATAACTTTGCCATTATAAAATGGGAACTAGAAGAAGTTCACAACTTGCAGCGACTTGTGCCACCGTTTGACTGATGTCATCGCAAGTTGTCACAGTAAACTTCACGTTAACTTGCGTTCTCGTTTGATTAGAACTTAAAGTAGCAATAACAAGGTTTACTCAGGAGCACAGGACGTATTATCGGAAGCGCGCGAAGTCAGATTTTTTCCTGTAAGTCTGCTTGGCCCTACACATGTCAATTAACTCTTTCCCGATCGAATCAATCGTTATTACCGCACTCTGGATAAGGGTAGATTGTTTGCTCTGACTAACACCAGTTAATTTTTTTCTGGCAATGCGATTTTGCTCATCTAGGCGAAACGTCACGCTGATACAATATTAAAACTATATCAATCAACTTATACGCAGCCGAGTCACTTACCCCACATGATTTTGCCTTCGAGTCCATGTATGACAGTACTTGCCGTTTTTTTTTACTACTCGATTTTTTTGGTTTTTCGTTGAAATTTGCTAGTTGCGGTAGCTCATCCTTTGGTCTCTACCCGGCAGAAAAACAAAAACTGATTAATTTTTCGGAACATTAAAAAACTACGATAGACCTTTCTCGCTACTGCAGTGTTTGATGTGTATTTTGTGTCCACAACACTCAGCGTTTTGATGTACGTCAGACTATCTGAGCTTCTTGGAAACAATACGCTCAAAGTTAACGAAAAGTACACCAATCTCAATATGCGACATCTTCTCTTGTTTTACATAGATCTAGTACGAAGGCTTGAAGAAGAATGTAAGATAAATGGCTATCTTTGCCAAGAAAAGATTCCTAAAGTATGACATTAAAAAAAATGCACGACATCTCATTTGTTGTGTTTTCTAAATTGACAATCTAAACATTGTCGTTTTTTTTAGGATATTGAAACGAAGAAAAAGGCTGCTAGTGATATGCAGAAAGTCATCGATGAACCAGCCATGGGTCAATCAGACTTGGACCAGTTAAACCGCCAGGTTAGGGGTTTTTAAGTATTTATTATTGAATTTTAAATTTTAACCCTGTACCTCCTTCCCTGCCACTTGATGACCTTTATTATTTTACTCTAACAACTGACGATTTTACTCGTCCAAGGGAGAAATGTGGCAGGTAAGGAGTTAAAAACATCTCCTTAACGCACAGTGTCCGATGTATCAGACACCAAGAACAAAAGAAAACAGAGAGAAAAGAGAATAAATAAAGAAAAACAAAGAACAAAAGATTAAAATTTTTATGCGTTAAAGTGGCATACAAATGGCAAATCAGATATTGTTCCCGAAATATATCAACATTAAAAACCTCTCTTATATTTACCTCATACTGCTTTTTATTTCTTGGTGTTGTAATGACCAATGTTTCTTTCGCTTACCTGATTTTCAATTTTGCTCAAATGGCAGTACTTTACAGGCTTTGCCAGGGTAGGAAAGTTACTCGAGGCTACATGAAACAAATTTAATGCAACTTGACTTTTCAGTAGAGTCTAGCACCTTCAGGATTTAAAATACGAATCGCTATTCGAAATGGTGATTACAATATCAGCATAAAAGCATGATTGAAAATTAACATGAAATGAGCTGCAAATTACGAATGTGCTTGTAAAATTACTGTTGTTCTTTTTAACCAAGTGCAGATATGCCTCGGGCAAATAAGCCCCGTCCGACCTGTTAACTACGTGGGGATGTTCTTTTAATAACCCATGCCTCTAAAAAATGTCTCTTAAAATAATTGTCCGATTTTTACTGGATTTGCTTATAATTACACAGAGTTGTGGTTATTCAAGGCAAACGGCAAAGGATCTGATAGATATACTTGAAGCTGACTTAGACACAATCGCAGTATATATCAATTTCGATTTGAGCCGTTTTAATTCTTCAGTTTAGTAGCTGCTCAAAATCTTGTCCATTAGCTTTGCGTTTTCTGGCAACATTTTAACTGTGTCTGGCTCTTTGCCGAGGCACTGCTGTTTATTATTACACATTGATCGTTTGCTTCAATCTTTGTTGAAGCCATTTTTATTGGTGATAACTTTTGTTATTGTTGACGTTTAGGGCTTTGTTTTTTTAAATCGTTGGCGATTTGATAAGTGTATTTTTAGTGCCAATATTGACATTGGTATTGACGTCAGGGTGACTGAGTTACTAGGGAGTGTTAGGTAACTGAAACGGTGATATCGATAAGGAAAATAGAATTTGTTTTTCTTTATCAAATAAGTTTCGCCATAGGCTAGGCAGAGATTGGTCAGTTACCGTGTTTGTATAAGCCTATGTAAACACTATTATGAAATATTAATATTTTGGCTTTTTACATGTCGTTCAATACTGCCTACGCAGTATTTTACTTACGCCATTGATTACTAGTTGACGCTTTGTTGTTTATTTTATGAAAGAATTTAAGGCTGTGTTTGCTTTTAATAACCTGATACAAACGTAGGGAAAGTTTGGATAAACTGTTAAGTTACTATATAAACCGTCGACCTTCGGTGTCGACCTTACAGAGCAGCTTTTGAGTTCTCCCAAAGTCTCCGTGTGTTTTTGTCAGACTGCAACCACTCACTGTTACCTAACCGTTAAACGATACTACACCGTAATGGATAATGCAACAGATGGTTAATGTCATTTTAGCTACTGAAAGCTTTCAATCAAACGTTTAACATAAAAATAACCAACAGCTCTCCACTCTTGAAGTGCTTATAAACCCTTTTACGATTTTCTGGCTAATAAATCTTTTTATAGTTTTCGAGTTACTCCATTTGTTCCCGATATATCTTAAACACTCTCATTTTGAACTCCCTGCCAGAAATTTCCGCGAATGCTCTCAATGCTCTGTCGGGCCTCAGAAGCAGGCAAGTCAAAACCAGACGCCGGCCACTGATTTTGTTACCGAAACTGCGTACCATCAGGATAGCTTGTGAGTTTTTGCTAATGATGCCGGACATGTGCGTTTTTGATAGCTTTGTGGTCAGAACTCAGTTGTTTTCTTTGTTCTATGAAATCTATTGGTTCCTGAATCCCAGGCCTCCTTGCTGCGCGACATTTTCATGCAAATATGCGTATTTAAAGTGATAAATCTCCGAAACGAATGAACTAAATGAAAACTTGTAAAAGAACTTATCAGCTCTTTTTGCTTCTTCAGTACAAAAAAAAAAAAAAAAAAAAATTCAGAAGATTTATATGCACTTTAAGTATTAACGATTTTGACTAGGTTTGAAAACGCCTACGGTAACGTCGTGTGTGGGACGGTGAAGTCAAGATGTAGACACTACGAATTATTTTCTTAAACAGTTTTTTTCCCTTTTTCTCGTTGTTAGATCAGACAGCTTTCCGATGAAATCAACAAACTGATCGAGAAGCGTATGGTTCGAAATGATCCGATCGACGATAAGTTATCTTTGTTCCGACAACAGGTAAGACGTTCCTGCTTGAGTCAAAAGGCGTTTGCTTCCTCGTATAAAAAACAATCTCCTTTGGTAGTTTTCGACTGTAAATTTACACCATCGAGTGTTTTATATTTAAAAAATTTATGATCAACTGATTTTCTTGTTTGTGATGCGATCTCAGTGCAACTTTTTAATATTATAGGCCTCAATCATTGTCGGGAAAAAAGAATCGGCCGTTGAAGAACTTAAAGACGTTATGGATGAGGTAGCTTAACGTTTTATACACATAAATGGACGCATGCACTACATGTGCTGTGTAAACTGATCGATCTGTTTCAGTTAGCTTCATTGTAAACTCCACCTTCGCAAATATAATCTCGAAATGACTTAGATCAAGAAAAATAAGTTGGTAATACATTAAAAATGTTTGCCGTTGATTTCAATTATTCTGTTACCATAGTCTTTAACTTCGCATTATGCCATATGTACGATACTTCTGAAATAGTTACGAGAGCCGTATGTTGTATTAATTGTTCACCCCTAGATACTGATTAACGTCTGCGTGGACAAATATTTATTCAGTGTTGGTAGTCACTCACTCGTTTGTTTGTTTTTGTGTGTTCGTTGTTTTGCTTGCTATTGTTTTTTTTCTTTTTTTATCTGTTTACTTATTCATTTAATCAGTTTTATCTCTTTGTCTGTATCTATTTACAAGCTGCATGAACGTGAAAGTGAGTTGCAAAATAAAAGGGAGATATTAAAGCAAAATGAAGGTTCAGAAGTCATAAAAGGAGATGAGGTATAGCTATTGCTTATTTTTTAGTTTAAAGTAAGCACGGACAGAAATGAGCTAATCAACTGGTTTTATTATATAACAACACAAATACAGCTGAACCCCACCTGTTAAACCACACCACCCTTTAAGCAGTTGTTTATCAAAGTAACCAATGTACTTAATGTGAATAATACTTAATGTGAATAAAACTCTTATAAAATGGCCACCTTTACCAAGCAGCCGCAGGCACCGTTTGGCAGTCCCGATAAGGATTCTCTTCAATGTTTTTAAGTTAATTATAAGTTAACACGAGACCTTATCACACAATTATCTTGAAAGGAATTATGCGCACTTATAGGATAGGAAAGTAATTTTGCAATAATTATCAGTGCAAATTTTAGTTTGTAAATCACACCTTCTATTATGTGCAACGGACAAACCTCCATGCGTGTTTGTTTATGAACCACACCTTTCACTAGTTTGTTACAAACCCCTATTTAGCGTACAAGCCCTATTAAGTGGCCATTTGCCATATACCTGAGGGTGGCCGCTTAATGGGAGTTTTACTGTATGTTTAGAGTTAGTTGTCGCATTAGAAGAAAGCTTTCTATATATATTAACTTTATCTTCTATCAGATATTTTTGTCAAGCAAATAATTTTATAGAGACATTCAAAAACCACAACAGAAATCGAGTTAAAAAGGAAACTCAGTAGTTACGCTACGTTAACGACTAAATAAACCCCAAACATTGCGCAAGCAATGAAGCAATATGATTAATTTGCATTTTGATTGAAAACAAAACAAATGAAAGGCACTTCTACATCTATAGCGCGCAAAAAGAGCCGACCACCTATTGTTCTAAGAGTTGTCCTACTTAAACAACTGTAGCATTCTTCACAATTTCAAATTGACTCAATTTAAAGATTATTGCGATGTTCACCACAAATTATATGCGTATGTACAGAGTGAAAAGGTTAAAAAGCAAACGTTTTCGATCAACATGACCATCTTACCTTTTTACGTTTTACATATTTAGAATTACATGTTTATTTAGAAATTCAGTTATAAATATTGTCATTCATGTTTGCTATTAAGTTTTGTTAAAAGGCATAACAAGTACTCGTATCAACCAACTTTTTTACCTATTTGAAGGAAAAAGCCCTAGTGTGATTTCACCCGATTCTTGTTGTAAATTTTAAATAATGTTACTTTTCAAAATTATTTGGTGGACAACAATAATTATCAATTGACTTGGTTTACCTATCTCAATCGCTGCGACCTTTGTAACCCCACCAAACCAAATTTTAAAACCTTGTATTGTTGTTTGACTCATTCCTGTCTGACATGTCTCCCCCTGACCAGTAAAATCGTCTGACTCGACAGAAAAGAGTTAATTTAGTTGATCTTAACTCTTTGCTGTGGGAGACGTCTCCACTTGGCGAGTAAAATCGTCTGCCATTAGCCAGAGGGAAATAATAAAACAGGACAGAAAGTTAAGTAAAATAATAAAACAGGAC
>JBAHVQ010000508.1:675538-689137 GCA_036872915.1 Nanipora kamurai
GAGTAAAATCGTCTGCCATTAGCCAGAGGGAAATAATAAAACAGGACAGAAAGTTAAGTAAAATAATAAAACAGGACTGAAAGTTAAGAGGTTATAGACTGCCGAATATATGCAGAAAAATTGTGACGTTTTGAGCACAAAACAATACGTTTTACTCTCTGAAGAAGGGCCTTTGCTCAAAACGTCAGTATTTTTCTAGATATATTCAGCGATCTACCAAACTTTTAACTTTCTGCACTGTTTTATACACTGCCTACGCAGCATCCTACATTTTACATCATTTTCTAAAGTAATAAAAAACGGATACAGACCAAAAGAAGTTAAGTTACTTAATGAAAATTTCGTAGAGTTAAAAATACCTGATATTTTTTTAACAGTTCAAAAGGTACGTTAACAAACTGCGAAGTAAAAGCACAATCTACAAGAAGAAGCGACAAGAGGTAATTCCTTTTAAGGGTACTTTCGCTAGAATTTCATGACAATCTGCCGAATAGCATGAATAAGGATAGTCTCTGACAGTCTCTCTAGACATAAGAAAAGCTATCCCATAGTTGACAATACAGTTCTGTGGAATATATTTCGCGATGTGGAGTGAAGGGAGTGACTTTGGATAGGTTTAGGGATTAAATTCGTTCAGGAGATCTCACAATAATGAACTTCTATTTATGCCTGTCCGTGAGAAATAGATTGTGTGGAAGTCTCCGTGGATGTTCCTCGACATCCGTACTGTGGTCGTATCGTTTATTATTGTTATAAACGATTTGACTGATAACATTAAGAACTCTTATTCTTGCTCTATGCAGATTGTACAGTGTTAATTTTCGCCAATAAGAAAATTAATTTAATTATTTCGGCCTTACAATCAGAGCTAAATAATATCTTAGTATTTGGTTTGATGAGAATGAACTTATGATTTACCTAAAGCCGCCCATACACGCTGCAATTTTTTCACGCGCTGGCAACGCAACTTCAGATTTTTTTGTTGCATTGCTAGGGCGAGACAAAATTTCAGCGTGTATCATGCCCCGCAACCATGGCGGAAAAGATGTTTCATCAAAAAAATGTTGCAGAAAGTTCCAAAGTTTGAACTTTTTCTGCAACATGTCGAAAATTGCGCGCTTAAAATTGAATGTTCCACCGTTTATCACCCACTTTCACTCCCAATTCAATAATCCTATTCTGACTCAGGGACGGCAGAGCGTTATTTCAAGTGGGGGCTAATGTTGAGACGGAGGCCTCATGGTAAAAATTCGGGTTTGCTAGGGAGAGGGTGATGGGCTGATCTTAAATATATTAGTCTTTCTTAACATAAAAACTATAATTTATTTTATCGAAGACATTTGAAATAACGTTGCGCGAAAATGAAACAAATCAATCTTTTCAGAGAATTGTTTAATGATTACTTTTACAGAAGAAAGAAAAACGAAAGAAAAATGACGACTGGGCATTACGGTACATGACGGTTTAATTATTCAAACCTAGTTTTTATACAATTACTACATTTGAAATTGATATTTGGCTACAAAGGTAAAAATCGCTCTTAAAACAATTATATCAAAACCAAAATGTTCTGTTTACCATTCAAAGTCAACACTAGTAATTAGTAAATTTGCCGAAATTTCTTTGACGACTTTCGTCAACAGATACAAACGAATTTGCAATCGAAACTAAACATAGCCTGGCTGCTCTCTGTGAGTATTCAAAATCGTAAGATGTTTAAATCGTGTCGCAGTTATCCGCGATCGTTCCCATGACTTCACTCTCCTTGCCGTTGAGAAAGTCCTGTCCTCAGCCGATTATAATTTTTTGCGATTGACTGCATCAGTAGACTGTAGGCGCAGTTATTTTAATTTCTACTTTGTTTAATTGACTATTTTGTGGTCCATTCCAAACACCACACTATGAGGGCGCACTAAAACCATCTGCATGCACAAATTAAGCAACTTTCATACATTTCCGAATATTTCATGTTTTGACATAAACAATTAACCCAATGTACTAATATCATTTCTGCCAAAAAGTGGGAGGTCTTTAGCCCCCCAGCTCCGCCATCCCTGTGGCTCGCCATTTATCCAATCCTAACCATTCAGTAATTTTGTCAGATGTGGAACCTTTTACTTCTATCTTAAACGTTCTTTAAATGATAGATGTTGCAACATTTTGCTGAAACAAAAATGTAAAATTGCGTTGCCAGCGGGAGAAAAAATTGCAGCATGTATTGGTGGCTTAAGACTGGTAATTAACTTACTGGTAATTATTCACATAACGGCGAATTTATCCACTGAATAAGCTTCATCCACGAGTTAAATTTTTTTCCACTTTTGACTTCATGTTTTTTATTACGACGGTCGAGACGGTTTGAGTTTGCCAAGTGTATGGCCAGCAGAACTTATCAGCGATTAAAAAAAGATTAAGGCTTACAACCTGTCCACAAATAACGCACAAGTGATTTCATTAGGTCATCCCATAAAAAAAACCTCGCAGTTTTCTTATTGGGCATGTACTTTTAATTTCTTTGGGAATCTGTCCAATATAATTTCCCTGGCAATTAGTCATCATTACAGACAATCTTTGAGTAAGATTAATGCAATATTATTCACAACATACTGTTTTTGTTGTGTATTTCTCTTAGTTGACGGAGCTACGGGCAGAATATGGCGTTCTATCGCGTACGGAGGAAATTCTTAAAGGCCGTGAAGGACAACTTCAAGATCACATTGTATGTAGCTCTTTGAGTGGTTTGACTAGTAAAACAGCTTTTGTGAAACGCATGTTTTCCAGGGTGATTTCGTGAATTTTTATTTATTTCGCAACTTTGCGTTTTCATCCCAGAATTTTTTCGTTTCATGTAAACATTAGTAATATTGTTGTTTGTTTAGGCTCGATATCTTGTGGTTCAGTTTAACCTCGGTTACATTATTTCATTAACAAATCAATTTTTTTTACGAACTCAGTCTTGTTTTGTTTTTTCGTTCTTGCTTTTTTTAAACTAGTTCAATTATCAAAAATTCTGCTTATTTTAAAATAATTTTTGCCAAAAACTTACTGTCAATGTCACCTTTCTTCCTTTTCCCTACGTCTTTTCTCCTGTGCTACCTTTCCTTTCCTCGGCCATCATTCCTTTTTCGCCATCCTAATATGGTTCTATGCCATCTATCATGGTATGATAATCCGTCCACGTTATTACCAGTTATTCTAAACCAATTAAAATCGGTTATTATGTACTTCTAAACCTAGTCTTAACACTCTCAGCGCAGATATATGATCTTATCTCTGATATACGGTTGTGTTTAGAGCAACGATTTGGTAAAGATTAAATAGATTACAAAATATTGAATTGGTTTAAATAAAAAGATACAAAGAAAAAAGAGATGATTCCATGAGAATATAGCTTCCTCGAAATATATAGAACAAACACATGAACGAACAAGTGAATAAATGAATGAATAAAAGAAACGAAGCAAAAGTTAAAATTGAGTCAAAACAAATGTAATTGGAAGTAAACGAGCAACATTGGCAGCAGTCTCACATCTGTTTTTGTCCATCTTGTCGTATGATTTTCTTTAGTCCCAGCTTGAAGCAGAAAAGGGCGTTTCTGGTTTCCACGACACTCAAGAAGAGCTAGAAAAGGTTTCTTCCGTTAAAAGTGAATTGGACGAGCAAAAAGGGAAATCTCTTGACGAAATTTCAGATATGGTATGGATAATGCTCGTGCACGGAATTTTACTTTTCACAATTTTACTTCACTATTCTAAATACGTTCATGCAGAATTGTTGACGCGTATTATAATTGGTGACTTTGTGATTCACTATCAGGTGAGGAAGCTTAATGGAACTATTGTGGAAAAGAAGAGCTCATTGGCTCCGATCATTAAAGAATTGAGACCCATGAGACAAAAGTGTCAGGTAAGATATTTCTGTGTTAAAAAACGGTTTTTGCCATGGCGTCATACTACTATCATGGTTGGTGGTAGTGTCGGTGGTGATAACGGTGATATTGTCGGTGATAGTATAGGGATTAATTTCGGTCTTGGTATTGGTGGTGGTGGCGATGATGGTCATGGTGGTATAGCTATTAATTTCGTTCTTGGTATTGTTAGTGTTGGTGGTAATCATGGTGATGGTGGTATAGCTGGTAATTTCAGTCTTGGTATTGTACGCGGTAGTTGCGAAACCTGCGAAGCAGGTGCTCGGAGTTGGAAGAGCATTGAAAGAGCACGTGCAGCTATCACCCCTCTTTTTTGATTTATGCGTACGGAACATACGCAAAATTCTCGTTGGCTACGAAAAAAAAAACAAACATGTCAATCAGCTTGTTTCTGAGACGTTCATTAATGCACGCTAACGTGAACGTATGCAATTGAGAAAGTAATGAACCGGTAATGAACATGACGGAAAGTATGTCGGTGATTTTGAACAGCCTTTAGGAAGTCTACCCAAACTATGCGTTGAAAGATGGATAGAGAATGGCCGTAACCAGCCCAAACAGCGTCAGCGTGAATACATAATTAGCTTATGCTATCGAACTACTAGTTTTATTTTGATTGGTTTTGATTTGAGGTATATTTGACAGGTTATGAAAGGGTTTAGTTATTTTAATAAAGAGGCGTATTTCAAAAGGTAGGGTACATGCGCTCTTTCAACGCTTCGACAGTTCTTCCGCCCAGGTGCCTGCATCGCTAGCTAGTGGTAGCGTTGCTTTTTACAGTGTTTATTTTGCTTTGCGTTTTTTCGATGTTGTGTTGTTGTCGTTTTTGTTTTTTTATATTATTGTAGTTGTTCAGAAATTGTTCTTCATATCGTCGTCGTTGTTGTTAGTGATGTTGCTGTTTGTGAGGTTGTTTGTTACTGATGTTGTTAGTAATGTTGTGGTTAGGGATGTTATTATTAATGCTGCTACTTAATTGTTAATATTATATTATAATGTAATTGTTATTATTATATTATTGTTAATGCTATTTTCACTGTTGTTCCTATTGCTATTGTTGTAATTTGTTGCTTCGTTGTTTTTAATAATACCGTTGTCGTTTTTCTAATAACTACTTGTTTACCCTCGATACTTGCTGAATATGAACTTACCATGGTTTTATGTTGCACTGGCTCTATTTTAAAAGGAGGTAACTAACGAGTATGACGAGAAGAAGGCCATTTATGACAACTTGGCTGCCAACCTTGAGAGTAATATGTCCAAACTTGAGCAGGTAAACTCAGTTTCTTCCTGGAATGAACAGCGTCCATTCTCAGGTTTCTTATTTTTTAGTGATAATACAACAATGACAAAAAATATACGGTTGACCAACACTGTCATTTTCCTGTGCCTAGTTTCCTTTATTTTTTAAGTGTTATGCGGTTTTAATATCGTTTCACTCCTTACTCTTCAGGAAGTGAAAGCTTTGAGGGAAGAACTGTCTCACGACGAAAGCAGATACTTCTATCTGAACTGTATGACAAATGTAAGATTTGGCTCAATACAAATGGTTAATTTTAAAGGTAGACGAGTTTGCCGTTAGCCAGAGTTAAATACTAAAGTTTCCATAGGTCCCTAAGGACCTATACGGACAGGAAGGAGTTAACGGAGGTGCCGTCAAGAATTTGGAAGTAGGACGAAATAAAAGTTATTTCTAACTTTTCCGGGGAAAAAATTCGAAATAAGGGTCTTGAAAATACTCCCAAAACGCATCCTTCGTTGCTAACGTTGAGAAAAAGGCCTGTTTGAACAAAATTGTACATTTAGCCACAAATTATTGTTTAGTTTTGGGGTTTTATTTAACAGTGTAGGGAGGATACTGCACTCCTTGTGCTGCCTTGGTTGCATCCTTTTTGCTTAAAGTTTTTATAACGGTTAGTGTTTGCAATAATTCGGTATTGATCTGCCGTACTTTCAGATAAATGGGTTTAAAGTGCGTAAATCACGAAAGTTAAGTTTAGTTGTCAAAAAGGAATTCTTGTATTGATTTGAGATGGAAAACTTCGAGTCCTTGCAACAGAGAGGAGGGTCCTTAGACAACCAAACCAAGAAATGCCACTTAAAGACCAATATGTATGAGAGCTGAGTCTCCTAGTATTGTTGTGAAAACTAATATGAATATGGTTATTGTTTAAACCATTCGTTATAACGTACGTAGAATGATTTTGGAATCCAAAAGATAAATTTAAAATTATTAATATAGTTACGCTCTTCTTTATCAGCTGCTGGAAGTCCAACAACGACGAATTGAGACCGAAATGAAATCCTACGTATCATCTGATTCAAGTGAAAAGAAAAGATCTTACAGGTATAAAGTTACTCTTTACTGGCTGCTGCTTGACTGTGCTTGTGTGTTAATGTTATGATGTAATTTTATAGAAAGAAATCTATTCAAAACGCGAATAGTTATCAACTGCGATTTTTTTAAAGATTTCATGCAGATACGAATTCTTTTCTCCGCTGTTTGCGTTAAAAACGTTTTCTCAGCGGCGAACGATTTTAGGTGCAATTGTTTCCTAGCTAATACCCAACGCGTACTTTACCGAGGTCCACTTTTGTAGCACACACAGCAAAAGTTTTAATAGAAAAATTTAATACATGATGAGGTGAAAACACATAGACGAAAAAATTGTCATTGTGAAACAATCCTCAAAATGGTAGCATAAAACACCAACCCACCCCCAAAAAAGCTAATAAAAGAAATTAAAATTATATTATGTTATATTAAATTCCTTCCATGCCTTCAAGTTTTGAACCCGAAGCTCACTTTTTCGTCGCTCAGTTTGCACGAACGCCTCAACCAAATATTTTTTTTTGTCGACCTAAAAGTTAGCAATCATTTAATTTCAGAGAACAATACGCAAAGAAAATTCAAGAGCAAGAAAATCTCGGAAAGGTTTGTACTCGAATATTATATTGTAAACACCTAGATTAACGCGTCTGTAAAATTGAATATTAGACTTATCTCAGGCAACGATATATAAAATTGGTTATACTTAAAGTTCCGTTTACAATGGGAATTTTTCTTATCCTGATGCATGCGATCGAATGGGTTCACTCACGAAAGTATTGGACTATCTGTACAACGCTTTATGGTTCAATACTTTTGCGAGTGAGTCCATTCGATCACGTGTATCAGGATGAGAAAAATCGCAGCACAAATTGCCTGTGTAAACAGGCCTTAACACGGTGAAACAGAGTGTATGCGGTACAAGAGTTTTTGGTTTTTTTGCGTGATATTGTACTTTCAAGTATCGCAAGTGAATATGTCCGCTAATTTTGTTGGAACAATTTCATACTTTTTGACGTTTTAGCAAATGAATCTGCAGTGCATAATTTTATCTCGTAAAATAAAGCTAATTTCATAAAGAGTCTACACATGATGCAACATTACGTATGAACTAATGCACTTAAATACTGATGAGCAGTTTTGTTTGCTATATTCTTTGCAGTAATCTGTCGAGGTGTATTTAAGGTGGCTCGATATAGTTTTTTAAAATTTAGGTTTAGGAGAGTTTGACACCATCAGATTTTTTTGTCATTAATCATATTTTAATACAATCATAATAATCATTTTTCATAATTCATCATTTTCATTTCATTTTCTCAGTTGCTGTGACAATACACGAATCACAAATTGCCTTCAAAATCTTCATTGCCTAGCATATTTGGAAAATAAGCACGATGACCCCTCTTTTTTCGCTAATCAGTCTTTCCTTCAACCATGAACATTCTATATGCAGGTTATTAAAAAAGATCTTTAAGTCCAGTGTTGTGCATAAACGAAAAATGCCGTTTTATTCAATAAAAAATTATTGGACTTACAGAGTTTTCTAATTATTAGTATAAAGACCGATTCTAGTGGTAGATTTTATCAGTGCAAAATTTCAGGGTAGGTCACCGGACCAAATACTGAGATACAGCACTTTTTTTGGAAAAAATGAGAGTTTTTGGTGGTGTCAGCAATTGTACGGGTTACGCATTTAACACGAGTGGGTGAGAGCAACCGACACACATCACGAAAAAACCGAAGTAGCAAAGCAACGTTACTTGGGTTGTTCCTCTTCGCAAGACGCTAGTAACAAGTGCGACCTGTACTTCTGAATACAATACGTTTTAAAATTCTTTAAAATATGGTGTATTGTCACTCCAGGCTTTTAATTCACAGTCGAAGGTGGCAAACTGTCGACAGGGACGATTCCTACACATCTGGCCTGTCGAAGAGGTCGTGATAAGCAGTTCCTCTCGCTGCTATCTTTTTTTTACCTTTTTTAATCAGACTCTTTAATTCCGCCATATTTGTTTTGCTCACTTAATATTTTTCAAGTGGCCAAGCAATTGTTATTATATGTTACGAAGTCTCTCGATTTCCCCACACGCGAAATTTAATGGAGATCATGTATCGAGCTACCTGAAGGTGCATCAAGTGGAATTAATTGCATGTTGAAAATTCTAACTTTAATCAATATTACAGAGTTTACGTGAAAAACAGAAAACTGTCCGTGAAAATCATGGACCTAGCATTAAACAGATGAAAATGTGGAACGTAAGTATGAATGGACTTTTTATTGGAACGGTTACCTTGGGGAAAAATAGAATGCCCTGGGAAATAAAATTCTTTTCAAACGTTTCTATTCAAACATGCAGTGCAAGCTAAATCATAGATACAAAATATAATTTTAAGTTTGTGAAACAATTGCGGAAAATGCCAAATGCCCTACCTCAAAAATTGTGACTTTTGGCAATTTTGCCGGTTACAGGAGCAAGGTAGAACTCTAGACCTTTGTGGTGTGTCGCGGTCGCTGTACCATTGTTCGTTATAACTTGTGCAGTTAACTGACTTTAGTCTTTAATACGTCTTACTACATACCACAGCGAGCGAGTCATAAGTTGGAATTGTATCTCTACGACAAAATTCCATACACCGGGACGAAC
Organism: Nanipora kamurai; assembly: GCA_036872915.1. NCBI lineage: Eukaryota > Metazoa > Cnidaria > Anthozoa > Scleralcyonacea > Helioporidae > Nanipora > Nanipora kamurai. The sequence goes on from JBAHVQ010000508.1 coordinate 684,441, forward strand.
AATCGTACACGACTTCATATCGTGTAAATGAGCCGTTGACCGTTTACCTAGCACTGTTGCCATTGGCAACTTATTAATTTGCACTGGCTAACGCCCGGCGGTTGTACTCGTCAAGGGAGACCTTTTGAAAATCTGCTGAGTAAAGGACAACTATTTGCATGGTTTTTAACTGGATCCAAATCCCGTATCCTCCCGGGACACTGTGCCATAAGACTATGTTTGTTTCATTTTGGTTGATTCTCATTATATCTTGTTGCGACAGAACTTGGCTACGTTGTTGGAGTGCAAAAAAGAATGCTTGAAGAAGTATCAGTCTAGGTCTACTGTCCCATCATCTATTAAAAGTGGCGAGGATGAAGTGTTGATATTGTAGATATTGAAAAGACTCTCACTTACATGCATAAAATTGGGAAGAACTTCAAAGCGACGATCGATGAAAACTAGAGTGCAAAAATTTAGCGTAATAGATTTCCTAGTAACCCTGGCTCAAGCTATGTGGCTTAACTAATCGTACCTCTAAATGTGTTTGACTAATGTTTAATAAACGAGCAGCGGTGTTTTATCGGGTTTAACGATAAAGGAGGGCGTGTCACCCAAAAGGCGTGTCCCTGTGAAATTCAAACAATGGCTGACATTGTCAGAGGAAAGTATTATTATATGAGAAAGACAAGCTCTGCCTTATAAAAAGAATAATAATAAGGAGTGCTTTATCAGATATAAATTCCATGCACGTGACGTATTATCGGTGAGTTGACAGGGTAAAACGCTTATCAATTGTTCATGAGTTTTTGAAGTATTGTCTTTACACTTCCTAAAATCGAGAAAACAAACCTTAAACTTCCGCTTGGTTATATTTTTCGTCCAGGTCAACAAAAAGCGACCTAGTATGAAAACCTGTAAATAATTCTTTATCTAGTTTTACCTTCGTGACTCTTTCTGTTTCAACGTTCTTTAGAACTATGGTTTAATTTATTTATTTTGAAGCGTTTGTAATCGTAATGGCTACATACTGCAATTAAAGTTTTCTTTGCTTCGTTACTTCGCTACTTCGCTGGGGACGTAAACATGAATTATCGCATGAACAAATGACTGCTACATTGTAACCAATAAATTAGTCCAACCCTTGACTCATATGTTAAGCATACGACGGATTTCTCAGATAAACATAAGGATTTAGCTGATATTCCCAAGAATGCGATGATTTTTGCCATGTGAAGCATATATTATCCGCGTATACCTCATGACAATGATTTTTGCGATGCGAAAGAAGTCATCGAAGGAGCCAGTCTACATTTGGGACGAACTAACCAACATGATTAATAATTTAACGTGGGTGGAAATTAGGGATTACATTTCCCCACAGTCTCCCGATAAATTTGTGGAAGTGCCGAGGGTGTAAGCCCGTACATCGAAGTGCCTTTAAAAATCTTGCGTTGCGAACCTCTAATTTCTCTCAAATCTTGGTATCTGACTGGCTGCTTATCTCCGTGTTGTTACCATAGCAACACACTTTGTTCCGGATCCCTTTGTAGATCAATCAAAAAATAAGATTTTCGTTATCCAAGAAAGCCTGTTGCTGACTTTGTCGTGGATATGATTTTGCCGCGATATTTCTTAGTTAGAAAAAAACAGTATTTTTCAAAGTTATCCATGTCGTTCAAAAGAACTACTATTCATTAATACATTTCAGGAGCTTGGGATCCCGTTTATTGCTATGGTTACTATATGAATATCGGTCACCAGTCAAAGCTCTCAAATACTAATATTACCGCCAAGTTTAGTTGCCTTTCAAATCTTTCTTGAATATTAAAGGTTTGCTAATTTGGTAATATTACCTGTAAAACCCGTGATGACTATAGTTTATTTTACTTTACGCGATAGTTAAAATATGAGCGGCCGATCTTTATGGGCATTTATGTTCAATTTTGTTCATTTTATCAAATGAACAAACGAATGGAGCTTATTAGTATTCTTAACTTTGATAAAGATCACTCATGTCCAACTGTTGATCTTTATTGAGATTTACAAAGGTATACATGTGACTCGAATGCTTCGTTTTGACTGCTTGCTGCTCTCATTAATTATTCATTAATTTGATAATGTTATTTACAAGAGCAGATGCAAAATTAAGAAATTCATTATATACCTAAGGAATAACTTAAACTTGACAATGAATTTACATTTACATAACGTAGTTGAGTACTCAAAATAGAACTTGCTTGATTCTTTCCTGTCGGAGGACTTTCCCCAGTGTTAAATACTAAAGTCTCCATAGGTCACTGGGGACCTATACGGACAGGAAGGAGTTAATATTCCCGAATAGTTTATACTCGATGACGATCAAAGTATGTCGACAACTTTTGTGTTTTAACTTTTCTATTAACTACAAACTGTTTAATCTTGTTTTTGTATTGACCCATGTTTAATTTGTATGTATTGCAGATTTTTTTGTAATGGATGTGTGAATATCATTAAATTTCAAAGAGAGATTTATCTAGGGAATTAGCATGAGCTAATAGGTGTACTATGAGAAAGTGGATGTTGAAAATTGCATAATTTTAAGGTGTGGTCTGCGCTTCAGTAAATCATTGTGAGAATACAAGAAAGCAATTAAGAACTTTTTATTACCAATATTTTTAGGGAAATTTTAATATTAACCATTTATTTTAGTGACATATTAGAAGTCGAACTACATGACATGACGAAGAAGTCATAATATGATAATAATGATGGAAATAATATTTTGCCTGGGCAGTACAGATTATGAACCTGCACCGTATATTACCATCTGAGACTTGGTTGCTCAATGGTTAGAGCGTCTCACCGGTCATCAGAAGGTTGCGAGCCGTACAAACGTTTTTTGGTCGTCTGATATTAACTTTGGTAAGTCAGCAGGCAGACATGAAATACGAGTTATTAAATTATTTTTATGTTGGGAGATAAAGAAAATGCTTCATTCAGTGCTGGATTAAAACACAGTAAGATTTCCGTTATCACATGTAAGGAATCTCAAGGTGCGGAATATTTTCAAGTTTTTGTAGGTTCTCAGCAAGCATCTGCTCGTATTTTGAACCTTTCTTACTTTTGATATGATGGTAAAACAGGGGAAAATTTTAACAAAAATTTCGAAAATGATTCGCTAATGGGTTACTGAAATAAAATGAAAACCGAATTTTTTGGAGTGTCTCACCGTAAACTGATGGTTGATGGTTCAGTTCCGTTAGGCGTTAAGAGATATAAGGATCTTAAGATCTACGACGTTACCTTCAACAAGGGCATCCTTCAAAATTTCATTATTTAAAGAAACCACGGTTAATGAACCGCCGTGACTGATACTTGTCGCTTGTTTCATGACTTCTAAATGATTCCAGTTCTCGATTGAAGTTTCGGATTAAATTTAATCTTTAGTAACAGCTTTTCCCATGCATTTGTGAGCTGAAGTCGTCCTGACAATGTGAAAATGGTCTGATTGTCGTTGTATACAAAACGATGGTGTGGAGAACTTCCTGGAGATTTAAAATAATTCATAGTATTTGTTTTGAATGAGAAATTCTTTTGTTTAGAGGATACCTTCCTGTAAGGCGCCAACATAGTTATTAAGGTCCCTATTAGGGAGTTTAACTCCTTCCTTCCTGTATGTCGTTATAGGTCCTCAGTGACCTATATGGAGACTTCAGTATTTAACACTGGCGAAAGCCAGACGATTTTACTTGTCAAGTGAAAAGTCCTCGGACAGAAAAGAGTTAAGAAACACAATGCGAAGATCAAGGACAACTTGGTCTTACATTTCTGTTCCCAAACAAAGGAAATGAATAATTCGGAGTCCTTTAAGTATTTCTCGTGTCGTCCTGGCTTCGCACAAAACATGACGAAGAACATTCTCATGCTTTCACGACGACGCCGGCACTCCAGACGGTGAGAAGGATATAAGCTGAGCTGTATATAAGCGACAAAAATAATTGACCAACTGGAATTGCTTAGAACAGTTGAGCTAGGGCGTCCTAAGTTTAGATTGCGTAGTTTGCTTAACGGTCGTAAAATTTAAAATGCTCGGTTCACTCACGTCGGCGTTGTAGCTTTCTTAAAGTCCCCATTTTCTGAGGATTTGAGTTTGACAAACATTCCCATATTTTCTGTCGTAACTCCAGGCTAGCGCATCATAAGAATAACTCATTAAATTCACAACATCGAAAACTGATACTAATTAAAAATTTATAGAAATTATCTTGTTTCAACATGTAGACAACGTAGTTGAATGCAGTCATTTTAAACTCATCACTAATTCATGTGGAAAACTCAAACAGTAATCACGAAGCCTGCTTATCAAATAGCTTATCGTTTCTACGTTTTTTTCTGTGATTATAAAAGCGAGGAAAATTGGTTCGTTCTCGAGAGGCTGAGAACACTTCTGTGAGAACACTTCACAAAGCTGTGAAAAATCTTCAAGAGTGCGGCAAACGTTTGGTCTGTATCTACACTGGTCCTTGAAATGAAAACACACGATGGAGGTAAAGTATACATTGTCTAATTTGGGGAGAAGTTGACGGTATAAAGGTCGATAGTCAATCCTCCTTTCAAGTTCTTACAAATTTCTCCAGAGGATAGGCAATCTTTCCACGATATTAGACATATTCAAAGTGCTACTCTGGTTTCGTGGCCAGCAAAAGGTACATACAATTAGCCCAAAAACTTTTCTA
>JBAHVQ010000508.1:689237-715894 GCA_036872915.1 Nanipora kamurai
TAGATAGATAGATAGATAGATAGATAGATAGATAGATAGATAGATAGATAGATAGATAGATAGATAGATAGATAGGTTAATAGGTAGGTAGATAGGTAGGTAGGTAGATATTAAAAACAATACTCGAACGCAATCGAATGTTATTTGAATGATTTTTAACTTAATATTTACAAGCTATTTTCTAGATTTACAATTTGAAGTTAAATATATTCCCATCGGTAATACCCATTCGGGGTACCAAACGGTTTCCCTGTACATAAGCTGGTAAAGATCCTGTTCGTGAACTTAAACAGTCAGGACTTCGTGGGATGTTTGGAGAAAAAGACGAAGGGCAAAACAGATCAGGTGATCGTTGAACAAATGCATTCATCGAAGGTAGAAGTGCCTGTGAAATGTTATCATCAAAGACGAAGCTACATCCAGGCTTGTATGGGGATGTTAGATAAGGCGAATGGCCTAGAGAAAAGAAACGTTTGAGTAAGTCCCCTGTTATTCCACATGACTTCATACTGATATGCGTATAGTTGTATTAGAAAAAAAAAAGCAGATTAAGCATGAGCAGCAGAGCTGTATCTGATGCGGACGCATATGAATAGCTATGTTTTCACATATAAGAATAAACACGTGCATAGGAAAATGAACAAACAAGCAAACAAACAGCCAAACATGCACTCAAACTAACTGGTAAACACACAAGTAGACAGACAAACGATCGACAGGCAGACAACAGAAAATATAAAAGATACCTGATTCGTTCGGTAACCTATAATGGTGATCCATTCCCCAGCAAGGAGGGTGGAGTAGTGGTGATAATGGTGACTCTTGGTACTGAAACATCCGCCCATTGTCACACATATTGTTATTTCTATATCAAAAGTAATAAGATATTCAGGCGGCTTATCCTTCAAGATAATCCAAAGTTTTTAGCTGTAACTAATCGTATGTATTTTCTAACAGGGCTCAAAATGTATTTTGCTTGACATATGCTTCGTGCGTGCTAGCTAAACCTTGATGGCATTCCTTTAAATGCTATTGAACTTTGATTAATGAAAAAGTGCAAGGAGAATCACAAAAAAGAACGTTCGATCGAATTCTTCAGAGTGAAATAGAGGCCTAATGGACATGAAAAGAGGCTATCGTAGCATTAATGGATGAATTTATGTTTATTCTAGGAAGGCCTAGTTCTGTTTACTAAAAGTGGGAAAATGAAAGTTTCAACGTCAAAACGTCGCGAATAATTGTTTTTAGTAGGATATAAAGATAATGCAGAACTACCCATGAAAGAAAACAAACTAACCTGTCGTGCATATGTACCAGTCGTGACGAATCTCGAAATCCTTTTGCAAAAGGGTTACTGTCAATTTTTAACCGAGTTATCTGATAAAATATATGAGAAGACATCAGATAAATTAGTCAAAAGCATAAACAAAATCTGGTCAGGTAAGATTTACAAAGTCAATGTTACTTTTTCCGTCTCCGTGTGTGTCTGATTGAGGTGTGAGCATATTCGTTTTAATATTGTTTCTGACAAAAAATATGAAAGAAAATATGACTAATAAGCTTATAACTCTATATTTATAGTTACTGAAACAAAATAGAAATTATTTAAACAAAATGAATACTCAAATCATATCATTTCTTCCATGATGGATGGAATTGTCTCACTTGTTTTGATGTTGGATTCGAGAATCAATCAATACCCCAATATTTTACAGTATTAAGCAACCACTAATAAAAAAATTAAAGTTTTCTTTTACTAGTATCAATTACAAAATTACTTTCTTCAATGTTTAAAACACTTATCCATTTAATATTAAGAATTGTGGTAACTTAACCTTAAAATAGCTCAAAGGAATACTTACAAGTTGATTCTGGTAAGCAGTTACTGCGATGAATTGAGTTTCCTTGAAGGCGAACGTTCTGGTTTTCTCGGACTTGAGGTTAATTACCGAGGCGATATGTTCTCTTTTTCGAACAATGTGGATTCTTGGTTGGTATTTATGCATTGAGTTCAACATGATCTGAAATTTTGTTAACAAGAATGAACACTTAGGAGATATAAAGCGTGAAATTTCGAATGATAAAGTCAAACTAAAGTATAAGGTTGTGGTATGGACCAAAGAAGAGCCAACGAGCAACACTCCTACAGGGCTTAGGGTGTTCAGGAAACGATACTAAGACATAGAAAGGAGAACATTTTTTTTTTAATATTAAAGGAGTTGTGTCATGCTCTGCGCATCTACTACTGCGCATAAAGTAAATTGATTACGTTGGGCCAACGCTTTCAATTAGTTGCTTTAGCTAAAATGGCGTCCGTTAAAGATTCCGAAGTTCCTACGGTCGCTAATCTTGGTAGCAAAAGGGAAAATTCAGGCCGAAGAAAAAGATTTTCAGATAAAAAAGAACGGAGGAAGGCTTGGGGCTTGGAGCACAAAAGAATTTATTTAAATATTAAAATATTTGAAACATGGACAAAGTCCAAAACAATGGCAGGATATGAACCAGCAAATGACAGCGAGTTTGCTGCCCACTTATTGTCTTTAGAGTAACGTAGAAGGTAAGAATATTTCTTGCAAGAATTAGCCTGAATTAGCAAGAATTAACCTGTTTTGAAAAAGGAATACACGCGAGTATGTTTTACAAGTAAAGCATGGAAATAATATGCATTCATTTACATAAACACTTACCGACATCGACGTCTCCATCAGGAAAAATATCAACTTCCGACAATTTCCGAACTATTCCGTAAATTCAAAATATGCGCAGAAGGAATGCGCAGAGCATGACACTACTCCTTTAAGCAGGATAACCTTATATGTGATTAAACTGTTTCCCGAATGATCTAGTGAAAGCCATTGCTCACGGGTCTTGTGTTACTATTATATATAAGTAATAACATCGCATAAGAGTAGTTAATATTATCAAACTCATCAATAATTCATGAGGGAAATTCAAAAGAAATGAATGCTTAATCAATATTTGTTAAGCAAGAGACACACTATCGCGTCGCTGGGTCGCTAGAGCTCAGCGACAAGGCGACCGGCGACCAAACCACAAGTAGTGAGACACACTGAGAATCGGTTGCAACAAAGCGACAGAAATACTTCACAGTCGTTTTACATATTTTTCAACCTAATTTATTAGCCAAATCACAGAAGACGGCAAATTTAAACTACATTTTAAGGTGGCTCCAATTATAGAGTTATGTATAGCATTGGTTGCTGTTATTTTAAATAATTTAAGCATCGAAGAGAATCATGAACAAAATAAATCAGCCCGTCGAAGGCAATGGTGAGTCCGAGATATTAGTCGACGTCAACGAGGTCAGGATGACCTCACAAATCTTATCCAGGACTGACTGCATTTTCTAAGCCTTTATCAGAACCTCAATGAGAGATGCCAGCGACACACCGACAAGCCTTGGTAACCGTGCAAACGTGTCGCTGACCTCCAGCAACACGGCGAGAGCGATTGTGTGTCTCTGCCTTAAATCGGTAAGAGATTTCGCCTTGATTTACATAAACGTTTTCCTCAATTTACTGAATTGAAATCACTCCAACTTGAAAAATAGTTTGGAAACATGGCTATTCAGATGCGTCCGTTTGATAAGTAAGATAAAGCATTAGCATCCGATCTGTATCTGATTTACTACGGCTCGCTTGCTGCTTGCCTTGTAAATCGGATACAGATCGGGTGCTCATGCTTTATCTATTACTTAAATGTCCTCCAGCCTTTTATTGTTCTTGGCTATTTTTGGTTATTTTTTATACCTCTTGACAATATAAGAAACGGGGGTGATTATAATATTACAGGTGTAATACTGAAATACTTGGAGAAAATTTGTCTTGTGACTTAGTTGAGCAGAATTAAATTATTGTGCGTGAGAACGACGCCAGGTTATGAGCTTGAACCGAGTGACACCTCTTAGCAGCTCGAGCACTGATATTTGTAGTGCAGTTGGCTTGTACTGTACTACATTCAGCTGAGCATGGACAGAGGTATTCTTTCTGCATCTAATCACTATGCCTCCTTGTTTACGATTAAAAACTAGACAACGAGCTTGAATCTTCTATACAAAAAGGACGAATTGTAAAATTGTTTGAGTAGAAATCAACTAATCGGACAAAATGTAAAGAGATGAATTTTAAAAAATAAGGATACATAAGGTCATTTTTGGATTATTTTGTTTGTTTTTTCGCGGCACAAAACACCAGAGGACAATGACAATTGTTAGCCGAACACGAAGTGAAGCATAACTTGAATTAAAACATTTTCCCAAATTTATCAATTTTATAAGTATTCTCTTCATTAAAAACTTTCATTCCATATTTTCGTGCCATTTTAGTTTTTCCCGAAACTGATTTATTCCACAAATTATCCAAAAACTAATATTAAACCTTAAACGAGAATACCCGCCATTGTTTTGAATTTGGAAATTGGTTTGTTCCCCCTCTATTGGTATATAGACAATATTCATAATGACGGCTGATTAAAATATTATTTTATGAGCATGTAAATTAGCCTCACTCTCCTCGACTTCGTGATTGTAATTCAAAAGAATCTTTGCTTTCCAACCATGCAAGAAAGGCTGCGTAAGATGTACGTGAAAGAATATTTAAACTGGTGGCCATTATGTTTACGGTCTGTACTATTAGACCAGGATAGGTCAGCAGATCAGGATGCACGATTTGTAATACTCCTCTAGTTGGTTTCTACTCATAGCAGATAGTCATTGAGGGCAACACCAGAGTTAACTATCGCTTGCAGAAAAGGACAGCGAGTTTTCTAATCATTGTTGCATATATTTAGTCAGTTTGTGGTAAGCGTTGTTTGTTCAAATTTGATTGCTCATTTTGTAATGGAAGAAGATTTCTCATTGACTCACTGCATTTTATTTAATATCAGTGGATCAATTGGACAGCCAACGAAATTTAGGTATCGGTAATATGGTATTGTTGATATGATATAAAGCAAGAAATTTATGCTAATTTGGTTTAGCATGATGGGACGCTATGATTGCTAAAACCTCTTTTAACCGATTGTTATTAATTTAGGATGAGCAGAATAAACATATGCAAATCATTGGATATCGTTTCAGGAATAGCAAATTGCAGTTAAAGTAGACCAAGTACCAAGATGGACCAAACACAACACCTTAAAATGTTTAAGCTTCAAAATACATTATTAACTTATGCAGTTTATGGAGATTTCAATGATCAAAACACGATCTACTATTGGTAAATGGATAATAGTATCGTGCTGTTCGTTGACATTACGAAGTTAAAGGGAAATTTTCTGGAAATATGTCGTTTGATCTCTTGGAATCTCACTGTTTGTCGTCTGTACTAATCGCAGCAGATTTAAGCCAAATATACTAAAACTTTCCTATTGCTCTACTTTTAACATTTAAACTTAGAAAAATAAACAGTTTAACCTTATTTAAAATTGAGCATGCTCTTCTAGTTTATAAACTCAGGACTAGAAAACATTTCTAAGTCCCTGACGAGTATGAAATCTGCAACCTACCGATCATGTGGACTACATGACTTGCCGAGACTGTAGTTAGAAGTACACACGTCAACTAAGAAAAAGTATAAATGGTAAGCTTCGCTCTGCCATCTAGGTCTATGTAGCTCAATGGTTAGAGCTTCTTAAGGCGATCAGAAGATTTTGGGTTCGATTTCCGTCAGACTTAGAAAACTTTTCTGAGTTTATGAGCTTAAGGAGCATGCGCAATTTGAATCTACTACACCAAGCTACCACATGCCGCACATTATCTGTCTATACAATTAATTCAATTTATTTGTGTAAATAATCGAAAAAAATAAAAACAATCAACTCGAGGTATCTGAAATATCTTTACGCTTGTTCACTGTCGCTCATTTTATTCCGCCTTTTTCTGCCATTACAAGATGGTCAAGAAAACATTAGCAACATATAGAAATTGATTTATCCCCCTATTCATTAACAACGTTTTCTTTACCAAAAGGAACTTACATCCCACTTTAAAAATATTAATACCTCATGGTAACCACTTTTGACATGTACTCAGATAATGCAGATAACTTGGTTGTGCCGTCCTCTTCCCAATTCTAATTAAGAATCGAACGACCATTCTAGAGCAAGAAACTAGACTGAGGCAATTACAGGCAAAATCAAATTAGAGTTATTTATACGAAGACTCTCCTTAAATGAGACACAAAATGATCCATTTGCACGATCCGACTTGGGCGTCTGTTCTTTATAAGTGGCTTATAGAAGACTTTAGCATATAGTTTCTCCAACTTATATACCTCTCTTATCTAAATTCAAAATGTGACTCGCTTGGTCTCAACAATAAGTGGTACGTTCAAAAAATATCATATTTCCGCACTGTTGTAAGTTGTATTAACAGTCCGTCACCGAAGAATTATGAATTTTCCTCTCTCATGGGAATCTAAGGATTTCTGACGAAGGGGCTGTAGCCCCCTTCCAAATTCTGGCGCTACCACTGTCAAAAACTTTAACTAAAATGTGTCATTTGACGGAAATTTATCCACGTCATTCACGCCCTGCATGGAGTTAGCCTACTGAAAGCAAACGTAAAATTAAAAAGTGAATAATCTTACATGTCCTTGTTCGTCCATTTCATTGTTTGTAAGTTTGACTTTCTCGAAGGACAATGGTTGCTTCATGAGCTGTTCTCCGGTAAATGGAGCGTCTGGGTGCATACACAAACGCGTGGGAGCAGGAGGATCGGCCTTGCCAGACACGAGCCAAGTTGAGCGATGATAGGCATAGCGGTAGCGCTTGTCGTCCACTGGAATAATATCCATGAGCACTAAATAACTTGCCTTTGGGTCGGCTCCTGTCACTGAGAAACGTAAAGTCGGAAACATTCGTCTAAATAGTTTAAAAAATAGAACGACAAAAAATAAGCGACCATTTAACTTACGAGGAAAAAGAGCCTTTTTCAAATAATTTGTTATGTTTGCTTTTATTTTTGAAAATTTTACCGAGATTATACCAAAGCATTCAATAAGGAAATCGTGTTTCATTTTATTCGTGGCACGAGGGAGAACAAGCACTTGTAATTCTTTGAGTCTCTTACCGATAAAGCTCAAATGCACCATTCTTCCTTCTTGTATGGAAAACCGTCACGGAAAGTGCAAAGTGACTTCTACGAAACTTCCCTCAGTTTCCCATCACAAGACGTGCAACTCGTTTTTACGATAAAGCTAATAAACAAGCTGTTAATCATACGTGCTTTAAAAAATATCCATGCATGTCTATAAGAATCGTGTCGATGGACACACTATAGTAACTAAAACCAAACCTTAGACACTGAATATTCCCATGTACTAAGTACATGAACTGGGAGATGTGAGGATGGTTACCTCTTTGACACTTTGAACGGTTGAACGGTTGTGGTAAAACTTTTATTAAATTACAGAACAAAAAGAAAACAACATTTACTAAACGTTATTTATACTTGTAGACATGCGTGAGAAAACAGTTAAATGGACTAGTTAAACACAAGATGAACTTAGGTTCTGTGCATGGGATACCTCATCGCTAGCGCTAGAGTAAGACCGGAAAAGTAATTAACCATGCCCGTTCTACGTTTTCAACACAAGAAGTCAGAACAAAGCATGAATATTATTCTCGAAATTAACACTATGCTCTGTGTATTTCAACGTCGTTCCTAAAACTCATTTTTGTAGCCAGCGTTTTCCCAGTATTTACTCACTTAAATCCAATAATCCAACAGCTTGATATATTTTGTTTCAGAACACCCCTATCAGCGTGTCCCACGTAACTACACAACATCGCACGCCTATGAGGTAAAGCCCGTTTTTATTCTCAGTGTATGCAACTGATGTCAGTGAAAACATTTTAATTTCTTCTTGCGTTGTTCGTTAAAGGAACACTGGCTTTGTCCTACACCAAAATTGGTTTTAATTTTGTTATTATCTATCGATAATATTTTTACAAGAGTTGCAGCTTTGCTTTAACTGTCTTGCTATCCTAAGTAACTAGATTCGGTTGTGAGTTGCTTGATCATCCCAGTACGGAATAACCCAAACCTTGGTTTGTTGATCTACATGAGGATCCATTAGCAACTATGACTGTCAGGCATGAGATAAGTCTTATTCAAAAATTATGTGAAGCCAAGATGAAGCTTTTTATCGAAAATAGGCACAATAAGGAGTTGAATTTCTGTCCTAACAATCTAGATAATAACATGCCATTATGCTTGTGCCTGCCAAGGTTCACAACAGAACAAGTCACGATGCATTAGTAATTTACCTTATAGACCGTATTCATACGGGCTGCCAGTTTAAACATCCTTTTATGTAATTCTTTGGTAGCTTCACTCGTCGCATTTGGAAATTACGATTCGTTTGAATTCAATCAAAGAGGACGAGGCTAGTTAGGCTAAGTTACTTTTCCATAAAAGAATATCTTAAATAACTGCCTTTACGAATAAGGTCTACTTTCTTTCTTTGGACCAATGTATTAATATACTAGAGGCTGCTGATAACGTGTCCGAATTTTCTGGAAGCATAATCTGTGTACCACCTGTTCCTAAGAATAAAAGTTCGATGCGTTCAATTTTTAGTTGCATTTATATCCCGTTCAAATCAGTAGGGATGGAATCGGTGGTCTTCAAGCTGTAAATTTGTACCCGGGGAGTCTTCTATGTCTGGTACCATTACCCGCCATGCAAGGCAATGTTTAGTGTCATCCATGTGAGACCAATGAAAATGTCATTGAGGACGTCTACAGATATCGAAATATGCCTTCAGCAAACCACCAAGTAAAAAAGTTCACTTCCACGAACCAGCTTACTATTACTAGTACAGTAGTAGTAGATATCAAGGGGAAATTGAGACGTCGGACTATGTAAGCTGATCATTGAAGTCAAATTCAACGCCGACTAGATTTGCAGTTGGACCCTCGGAGGTTCTAATGAAGCTGGGAACCAAATATATCTAATAAGTAGTTTAAAAATTGTGGTTGATTTCAAATAATAAAACTTAAGCTGTTTATAGATGGCTGTCATCAGCTCCAAGGCTTGCCTTTCTGAGCGATGACTCATCACTGTTTCAGTCGCACACTTCGATTTTTAATCCTTCTCGTTTCAAAGCTGATCAGACTTAAAATCTTCGCTGACTGCAGTAATACATAATCAGGAAGGTTTATAAATCACAGCCAAAACACACAAAAAGATATACTGACGCAAGACTTATAAATAATACTTCTGAAAGCTACTAAATGAAATTGAACAATACGTTGCTGGCTGAAGCTATACGGATAACCTGTTCATCTTTGTACATGTGTAAGTAGCGAAGGAATTTACTTGCTGGATTTTGAAGAATTTCTAAATTTTTGTAACTCATATGTTGACGAGTTGCTTTCTTCGAGTACTAAAGTTCAATCCTAGTAATCAGCATGACAAAATGAAAGTGCTAAAAACTTCAATCTCAAAAGTTTAGCTCTCGATTACAAAGCCAAAGCAATGTCACCGTTTAAATGTGCCAGGACACGGTCAAAGCGCAACCCGACCATGTATTCGGATGGTTCTTTTTCATTATTGCAGCAACCAACTGAGCTATTTTACCTTTTTGGATTATTATAAATAACCATGGTATGTTGCGTTTTTATCAGTTTTAGAGCGTGTTGGTCGGCTTTTCATCGCTTAGGAATACTGTTAAGTTGTTTATAATAGGAAGCGGCAACCACTTTACTAAATCCGATGGTTTATCTCAGTTAATGAAAGCTTCTAACAACCTCACACTTCCTACTTTAATCACGCGAAGAAGAACTTACCTTTCGCAAGAAAACGCGAAATATGTTAAACGCACTCAAGAAAGACAAGAGCAGAATGTTTGGAATAACCGAACGGAGAGTGTTAAAATTAGATTATACACTTCGTTCAATGAATGTATTTGCTAGGTCTCATGCACGAAGAGAACGAATTCGCACATATATTCAAAACTTCAACTGAATCTTAATGATAAGACTAATTAGATCTTTTTACTAAAATCTTCGTCAACAGACAGACATTCAATACAATGCATCAAGTTGTACTTTGTGAACGTTTTGAATTAAAACACAAATAAAACACGCATAATATCTAAATATAATATCCAAATCAGATCCTCATTAGAAGACTGTTTGTCACCACAGCCAACAATTTGGTTGTCTTTCGTTTTTAGATAACTTTACAGTCAGTTAAAGAAATAAAGTTCTACTCTAATGAATGCAGGCGCCTGCATTTACATTTGTGCGCCGAGATTTCATCTGCAACAAATGAGTAGCATGGACACAAAACACTCTTGTTCGGGTGGCAACATTTTGAGGTATTAGAATGATACGCCGTGAGAAGACGACAACAAACGAACAATTGTTTCGTGAGCTGAATAAAAATACATCGTGTCATTAATCCGTCTCCTTGAACTAATGGCACCAATTCCTGGCCAAAATTGAGAAGGTCTTAAAAAGGTCTATAAAATATAGCCGATGCTGCGTAAGGTATACACCTCATGGGCGCGCGCTGCTCATTTTCACTGTTCCAGCTCATCGCACATAAACACGATAAACAAAAAGGAAAGAAACGCAATTGTCTAGTTCTTTATCCTCTCTATTTTTCTCTTCCTTTAACATGCAAAGACGCTATCATCTAAACTTAAGGAAGAGCTTCACTGACAAAATATTATCAGGTATCTAGGTCATATAGGTCTTGAGTAAACGATGAAACTCACCTTCCAGCCTTTGTAATAATCATTTCAGTTCCCAGTTCATTAAATCGATCCCACAGTTCTTTCCCTTCCAGTGCAACGTCGATGTTTTCTATATTTTCACCCTTCTCTTCGCGATCACTTTCATCACAACTGACACTCTTCTGTCGTTTGATATGTACTGAACTACAATCGTCGCTATCACTATTGCGCTTAACCGTGCGCTTGACTTCTGATTCTTCTAGTGAAAGAAAATAAGTATGAGTCTACTCTAAAGCTTGTTAGCTATAGATCAATGTTTAGACAGGAAAATGGAAGCTCAGATTGTGAAGTTGCGTGTGACTGAAAGTGCGCCGACAGCAAACAAATTAAACTGAGAACACGCAAAAAATCAGTAAGTGACTGATACCTTTGTCTTTCTCTCTTTGTGCCGATATTAGGCTGTCTATTGAAAATGCTGTAGCCTTTTCGGACAAAGATGCCGTTTCTGTCGCGAGAGTAGCGTCCATTTTGTATCACAGTGCACACTTGCACGGCGACCCTGCGCCGTCGGACTTTGTGGTTAAACAGCGATTCACTTAAGCTTGTAAATCATTTTGGTGGTAGACAAACAGCGAGAGTAATTGCCAATTAATTTGATAATCGTATGTTTGGTAACTGTCACTTGAGACTCACGGCTGTCAATACTCTGATCTATCTGTGACATGAGATTTATTTCCTATGCCCCTTTATTCAAGCTTCTTTACTGTCCGTTTCCATAGTTGCGTTGTGTGAGAGCGATGAAAGATTTAATTTCCTGTGAGGTGATCCAAGGGAGGCCGGCTGGTCTCGTTTTCACTGTTCATCCAGGGGGAAGTCAACGTTCCTACGACTTATTTGTCAAATAAACGCCTGTTTATTGTCCTTTTAACACCTCTAGGATATGTTTGTTTTGTCAGGACAAGATAGAAATCGCTAGGGAGACTCTTCAACACCATAAACGCTGAAGGAAAATCTATTGAAAATAGACAAAAAATTATTAATATGTCCTGAACTCCGGTTGACTTGAATGACCGTTTATCGACACCACACAAAATTTATTTTAGTAATTAAATTCGCAAATTTGCAAAAGCCGGGTGGTCATCACGAATAATTCTGCTACATTACCATGTTTGAAAAAGCCAAACACACTATTAGTACCAACGCTAGTGTTTTTATACCCCAAGGATGACTAAACAGCCTTAAAGAAATTGCTTGGTTAAAACGAGGTGTTACATAATGAGATTGTGCGTGTGTGCATAAGGGTGTTCGCCGCTGTTCCCATTCACACCAACAAACTTAATAACTTCAAGGTGCGGTAATCTTTTGTGACCCTCGCCCAGCTGGCTGGCCAAATAGGATTTACAGTACCAAAGATGCATTGGGATCTAAGTCAAGAATGGTCAGTATCTCTGCTTATCAGATGTAGCTTTTCATCGACGGCTATTAACTAGTTTACAGCAATTTCTTTATGGATTAGAGAATACTGCTAATGTGACAGATAATTATGCCACCATCCGACAGGTGCAACTCGGTTATTTACTTAACGATGGAATTCCTGGTCGTTCGATACAGCTCTGTCTAAACGATTACCAACGGAGAGATTATCAAGTATGAGTGGCACCATTTTTGGTTGCATGTATAATAAGCAGCATTTGCGTCGTTCACTAGACAAGACAATCATTTGATCCATCGCTGCAGGCCTTTGGGTAATGAGTTATTAAAAGGCCCACTGCACGACATCACAATCTGGTCAACAAGTACTAAGTGGTACATTTTCTTTTGAAGCGATAAGACTAAAAACGAAGTACAACTTTATACGTTAGATGCTGGTTTAAATACGGGTGTAGCGCTACGATGGGTGTGAAAAGCAGCAGACAGCACTCTTGAACTTGGTGAACTTTTGCATTATTGAAGTGACTGTAACGACAGCCGAAAGCTGAAACGTTTGATACATTTTTCTGATAAGAAAATTGTAGAACATGTTGAAAAGGTAACACAAGGTTGCCAAAATACTATTCCTGAAGAAGACATTTTGAACGCAGATGGAGATTTCATCACAGATTACCGAAATAGCTCGGTATAGTGAACGGAAATTAAGAAAAGTTAGCAGGAGTGACAACCCCGTTTGGAAAATATACGAGTGAATATAAGTTCCCACGCCTTTACTGCCAACTGTAATCTAATTACGTAAACTACGAGCATCTGCTACTTTTAAAATTTACATGAAATAACTAGTTGTTTTGTTTTTACTCAGTTCATGTATGTGTGGAATTTTTGTGCCACCCAGGCAATATAAGCTTAACATGGAAACAGAAGTAGCACAATGGAAGTCCCAGACGAAACGATTCTGATATCTTTAACTCCAAAGAGACAAATAAAACTAAATAGTTTTGTATCGTTCAGATAATTGGTGTAGACAATAGTGTTACACCTCGCAGACTGATATTGTTGTTGACGCATGCCTATGGTAAAACCACAGCTCACTCGTTTCTGGTGGTACCGATAACACTTACAGAAATCTAAGATATCCTTAACGAAAGTATAGCGCCTAGACGTTTCACGGAAAAGCTTTCGTTACCAAGGATGTGCTGAAAGATGATTGAGGGACAAAATTCACTTTTCTTTCGAAAGCTAAGACTTTCAAGAAAACCGAAAATTGAATTTTATGCATTCGTGTCAGTGAAAGGTATTTGGAATTTTCAACCGTAACTTCAGACTTTTCTGTAAGACCATAATCCGTCGGACACTTGTGTTAGTTTTGTGCATTTGAACGATAAGCACTCACTATTCACATAAGGGTCTTGGACCTTTTATCGAAAGTGTGTCGACTGCTTTATTTATGCTTTACCCAAGGTTGTAATAGTGGATTGAGCGTCAACAGATGGCCTGCATTACCCAAATATTTGAGCGTACCATCAAAATTTTTGCTCGCTCATACTCGCTGTATGTGAAGTAAAGATAGCATCTAAGGGAATTGTACTTCAATTATCACGAAAATATCAAACTTACTTTTATTTTCCATTCGCTTAGTTATGATTTACATTTAAAAGCATATTAGACATCCTCCAATGCCTGTTCAAACATGGTATATAAAGATATGTATTTAAAAGATTCCTTTGCCATTTGTCTCATCAGTGGTATATTTTGTCATTATGCGTTAATTTGCTGCTTAGTATGAACCTGCTGTGGTTAAAACGCAATCGATACTGCCGTCGCCTGTTTTATTACGTGTGTGATTACTTTATAGAGACCTAAAAATTGTCGGACACATTCATCTATTAGGACAATTTACATAGTGAAATGGAACGCGACTTACCAAGAATGTATTTCATAAAAGAAATATACATAACCGTTTCTATGAATACGAGTCGCGCGTTTTGTTTTTGATGCGGTTTGGATATAAGATGTGGACATATTTTTAGAGCATCTTAGAGCCTTAATTTGTCTTATCTAAGGCGCATCTGATGTCAGGCGCGTCTTATTTTGTCTCTTTTAAATGGCAATGGTAAGTCACTTCGAAGATCACATCAAAATCTCTTTTCACTCCAGTCATGTCTGGTCAAGAGATTGTGAAAGATTCGAAATAATTAGAATTGTCCAAACAACAGCAGATCGTAACATTGACGTATAAATTAAAAAAGCAAATGAAAAAAAAAATTAAAGTGTCCCAGACCATCTCAAAGTTGTCTTGGACTTCGATCCAGTCAGTTAGCAAACATAGTATGGCATCGCAAATGACTTAAAATTTACTAAATAGAACATTTCCACTTCACACGATAGCCGCCATTCATGATGTTCTCTAACAAAAGAATTTTGATCTATCTTTTTTGTTAGGTATCACCAACATAGCCACCATGCCTTTTGTTATTTGAATCTCTGGGCATGAGTGAAAACACCTTCTACGCAGTCGTGTTTTACTATATACAATCCCCTACTTAACATGTTGATTAGAGATTGCTCCTCGTCATCCCCAGAGCTGCATTGTAACATTTTTTCAATGAAGCGTTTCTGGCGTTGCTCCACGATTGGTTTTTTCTAGTCTTCGAATTTAATTTTGTAAGTCTTAACAAACAGCAGTCAAAGACTTCCTTAATTCAAAGCAGTTGACATGGCATTATTACAATTAGTAGCACGAGTAGAAATATGGTCTATTTAATGAGCAATATGGTGTACCTGTTTATTTAATATTTAATGATGAATTAAAATATCGCTTCGTTGATTAAATAAAACAAGTCGCGCACAACAAATAAGAAAACACATATAGATGAGATTATTAAAGTAAAACAAACAAGTGATGATACATCAACCAATGCAATAGTAACTAACATTCAAGTTTGGTTGTTAGTCGCCTTCTTCCATGGGTTTATGCGAACTTTGCCTGCGAAATATTAAATTGTCAATTGGCATGTCAGCCGTTTGTCGGTAGTGCTTATTTGTCTGAAACGGCCTTTTGTTGTTAAAATTCAATTTTGACCGACAACTGTTTGTTATCAACCGCTTGATATCGTAATAAACACTATATCTTTGCCAAGATTAATTCCTGCTATAACTTTTACATGTTGAAAGGTGATAATTGAGTTGAAAAACGCAAGTCAAGAATTATGCCCTCGGTCGAAAGCTCATCACCGCCAAGGTGCACGAACACACACAATCTCACGCAACTGGCCCTCACTGAAATTATAGAACCAAGCACCAACTGCAATACCTAAGCGATATATTTTGTTAAAGCGGCCACCAGTAAACTAAATAGTAGTTGAGGAAAAATAATATTATTCCATTATTCTAATTTTAAGAAATTAGATGCATTCTTTTGGGGCTGCATTTACAATTTTTATTTTGAAAAAAGTTACATTATCTTATCTGTTTTCGGAGTACGCCAACTATTTTATTGCACTCCTAATTTTGAACATTTACGAGAGGCATGGCGAATTTTCAGCCCAACCTCGCAGATGCCTGTTGCAAATAGGCAGCCGTGTGATACACTTAGAAAGTCTTAATAAGCTGTTAATTTGATACTATAAATATGAAACGCCAATGCTTGTGAAATGTTAAGCTGCGGATCTCACGCGCAAGATCATCAACTTGAAGTGTATGGTTACGATCTTCAGCATTTTTTATAACATTAGACCGGGAAAAAACACGCATTTTTTGACGAGAGCGAATTGCTTGTAAAAATATAGATAACACCAAAACGTAAGTCAACAAATGATTAATCATGCAAATACCCCTAAGAAAGCATAGTACGACAGGCCAAAGCCAGGGGATTAAATCGAAACAAGTTTGATTAATGCGTCATCATAAGCGTGACGGAATTTATGAAGATGCTGGTGGTCTGCAGTTGAATTTAGACATTGATTTGGAGAATCGTTTGAAAGGTTGTGCGAAGAAGGGCTGAATGAAATTCTTCGAAACTTACGATTTCACGATGTTAAAAATGAAACGTTAGTCAAAATCTTTTGGACGAATGGGGGTGATAAATATGTTTCCTTAAATACTTCCTCCACTTTACCTAAAATGGCTATAAAAAGAAACGTCTCGAATTTTACAAAATTTAGCTGTATAAATTTATAAAATTGCGGTGCAATGCCAGCCAGATTTCAGATATGCCAACTAAACTGAAATCGTCAGTTGAACGCATGAGCGTCGGATATTAAGGTGCAGTAAACCTGAAATCAACAAATAAAATAATTTACGTTTGGTGCACCAACTGTGGAGAATTGGTCAATCATGTAAAAGAATAACCGAGCTTCCTCAAGAGAATAATACTGCAAGGTAAGAAAAATGAGCAAACGATTTGGAATTTCAATGTTTATTTAATTAAGACAGACTTGGTGTGACTAATCTGTTTCTCGACTGATGATGTCTTGAACACTACTAACGTAATTAATACGCAGAACTTTAATCGCATGTGGCGTCAGATTTCACGTTTGAGAGTAAAATCCTTCGACTGAATAAAATATTGCATTTTTGCAAGTGTTTTTTAACACTATTTTCTCTAAAAAAGGATTTGGGGGTTTTCAAGCTGCTGAAATAAAAAAAGTCTTTGAAGTGGATTATGACCTGTCACGAGTTTCAGAAGTATAAAAACTATATTCTTCTTTCATATTTGAGGAATCCTGGTATCTCCTCCCAAAGTCAAGCTTTATATTTACCAGGACGACCTGATTAAAATTTAGCTAAGGAAACCCATTTTGCTTTACGATGTTCTCGTCAACTTTACCCATTATTATAAAAACAACATGGAAGCATGATCCTCGCAAAATTTTGTAGTGATCGAATATCAAAATCTAGACGCCACAAAATCTGAAATACAATTTTCATCACTTTCCGCATGAGATTTGATTGAAAAAACAACAAAAAAAGGTAATATCTCTTTTTACTAATTCAAAATATAGATATCAAGATTCACATAATCTTTTATGTATATGTATGTATATATGAGAACGGGAACTGAGAGGTAGTGAGACATTGATTTAATTGCTCCAATCCCCCAACTTGACCACTAACTGACATCAATAGCGTTAGGTAACCACTTACCTAAGACAATTAGCTCTGCGGAGAGGATTACTGGTTACACTGTTCAAAACATTATTTTGGCGATTACGTCGTCGTTAAAATCGTGGATCCGTTGCTCTAAAATACCGATAATCTCTAGCAATACGGAGAACTGTTTCAAGGTTATTTTCACACATCCAGCGGAAATATCACGCGAAAGCTTAGCTCGCGATTAATAGGTGTTGTAAACGTTGTTGAAAAAATAATTGGGATTAAAATTAGACCTAGTCGGTTAGTAAAAAATGCCGAGCATTCATGTATTGATCACAGTTCTTAACAAGAATATCAGCTGAGAAATCTTAGACATTTTCGGTCTCTCAAACGTACAAATTAAGGCTGGCGCTTAATTAAAAAATCCATTCATGTTCCTTAGAGTAGGAAAATTGTTAATAAAGCTAAAAAATTGCAAAAAGATCTAACTGCGCCCACTTCAGATGGAGACTAAAAAAAGACCTGAGTCAACTTGATAACATCTATGAGATAAGCTATAATCTGCAAATCATCAATCCTGCTTATAGGTCCTCTCCTTCCAGCGAAAGGTGTTGGACTTACAACGGTCTCGTATTGCCAAGTTTACGAAATGCCATTTGGTATAGGTTGTTCTCATTAAGCTTATGTAATAAGTGTCTTTCTGGTGTTCTGCATACCTTGACAATAAAATTATGTCGAATACAATCGTTTTAAAACCCAATGAATTTGAGCATCTCGCGAAATTCTCGGGTCTGGTAACAATTAACAAATTTATGGATGGTTATCTATCAGATATAGGCAATCACAAACTATTCAGCCATCCTTTAAATATCCGAACTGGTGGCAATTTGACAATTTCCCACACTGATATGAAATTAAGTTTTCTCAAAAAGTCATTAACTTTGAAGCTTGATTAAAACGGTGAGGTCTGCGTATTCAGTGCAGCTATTTGAATCGTTGTGGATGACGTTCTGGGCTCAGGACATGTCTGACTTAGATTGTCATTAATTTTCGTTAAAGAAATGTCACACACAATGTCTTAACAGGAATAACTTACATGTTAAGTTATTCCTGTTAAGATATTTGTGTGTGCATTCCACGTGATTTTTGGAATGTTTGCAGCGTGTAAATTAAGGTTGAGATAAACTTATTCGAGCAAAACACAAAATCCAGTGGTAAGTAGGGATTGCTTCTTAACTGATCAAGAATAATTTGCACAAACACAAAAATAAGGTCAGTGTTAAGACGATGTTACATTTAGAACATAGCAAACATTTTTCTTGATTCCAACGGCTGATATAAACTCGACTTAAAGCTTAGCCAACGAAGGATGGTGAAAGGAACAGAAGCCCGAGGACGAGTGTTTCCAATGTTATTTCAAGTTCTTCCAAACTTCTGTAAAAGATGGAACCCCTCAAAAGTTACCTATTTCTGTTTTCCAGAAAGTCATTCAAAAAGAAGAGATGGTAGTCATTTTAGTGTTGCCTAATTTGAAATTCCCCTTACATTTCAGGATGGCGTGTATAATGGGTGATCTTTTCCATGTTTATATGAAGTCATGGAAATAAGTCTTTCATCCAATCATCATCAAGCACGTTTTCATTTAGGCAATAATACGCGTCCGGCCGTTTTGTAGCGACAGAAGTCGCTGGAGAAATTTATGGAATTGAACAGGCCACATTATCACTAAGCAGCAAGTGTTACGCGAGGTAGAGCCAGTTGTACCATTTTCAAACTCGTACTGAGTGTGGCAATGGAATTTTGACGCCCTTGCACGTTATGACGTTCTTCTAACAACGTGCATGATCAGTCTGTTAAAATGCCCAGTTTTCTACGGTGGCCGCAGTGCGGTTCACCCTTTTTTTGCGAAATTGTAACGCAATTGATTGACCCGTTGTGACGCAATTTGCACGACTTTGCATGATGATACATCGGCTTACTGCGAGTGTAAACCAGAATAATGCCAACACAAACATAAAGCATAAGAACCTTTGGCTTTGCTTCCCTTTTGCTTGTCTCCTAATGCTTCCATGTAAACACTTTATCTATGTTTTATTTATCATACATAAATACACTCCAGAATTCCTCTAGAATGTATTGGATCAACCAGTCCCGGTTCTACTGAAAAGATGAATGATTGAGCATTGGATTACTGTTTAAAATGTAGCTGTATAAAGATTTTGAGGCTACATAGAGATGTGTTTATTTCCTCCTCGAAGTCATCCCCATATTGTGTACACTTGATTGAGTTCGATAAGAGTATGTTACTGTATTTTAAAGCTGCCTTGAGGAGATGCATGGATTCAAAATCGATTCATTTTCAGCTATGTTACCCTATGTTTACAATTCTGTTTACATTGTCAAACTCTTGGTCCTCCTCGAGCCAAAATTCAGTCCGAGTCCGTTATTCATATAAATCAATTTGGTTTAGAATTTCCGTACAGACTTATCGTACTTGCACTAACTTTGTAGGTGAACTAAACTTACTGTGATTCTTGGAATGGTTTACCTAATTAATCCAAAGGGATAAGAGTCAGAAAATAAGAGTTAATTGTTTCTCTAATTTGAGTGTGAAGTATTGGTGTTTGGCCACACACTGTTTGTCTATGTTTCGGCAAATCGACGCAAATATGATGCACTCAGATTACTCATGCTCTTGCGATAAAACATCCAGTAATTTCTTTCCACGGAACTAGTTAACGTACTCATGAATTTGACGCAGCAATGTTAAAGCATGTACTGTACGCAGCTTCTAGTCTTGGAAAAGTGTTCCAGAATTTATCGATACCCACCATAGCGGTTTAGTAAGGCCTTACGCTTTACAATAAGAATGTGAAAGAGAAAAGCAACGACAGTGATTGAATTAAAGCAAGCAATAGGATTTAAGTATCAACAAAACTAAGTTTGCACGAGTGTACTTAAAATAACTCTTACGCGCTACCTTGGCAATCACAAGAATTATTTGAAGAACTAACACAAACTTGAGAACTTAAATCAAGTGTTGGATTATTTTTCAAATGGATTTCTATCCCGTAAAGGATTAAGGTTACACATTTTCGGATTAATCACACAACAACAGTTTGCCCAAAGCCTTAATTTCATCAAGCACGTTTTATTTGCTGGTGAAAACGGATGTTAAATAGCGAGTGCTGATGACGGCTTACAAAGATTCGGAACTCACAAATAAAGAACCAATGTATAGCTTTCGGAAATAATCCTGAGGTGTTGCGACGACAAGATGAAGAGGTGCTAAGTTAAAAAATTACCAGTTTAACTGAACAACAGACAAACCTTTAAAACAATGTTCAATGTTCTTTAAAACAATAACAGCTGCAGATATATGAAAGACGTTTTGCAAACCTCCAGAGGACGGACTGTTTGTCTTTTGATCAAGTCATATATCGGATTTGAAAAAATTGTGGAAGGAAAATTTTGAGCGAAAGTAGCAGAACGAATGCCCTTAAAAGGTCTAACCGAGACTAAGAAAATTGAAATTCGTACTGTGCTTTTGTCCCATGTTTCGCGCTATGCAAATTCTCCTCATGTAACATGCGATCGAATAAAAGTCCCGGTCTACCGATAGACGGATGAATCTTTACTCAAACTCCCACACAATTTATTGCGTTTTCATATTTCGTCCCAAAGGGGAAATATCATTTGTATTGAAAACTTTGGAAAACACTGCTTTATCGTCCCCACAAACTACTGAAACATTGAACAAGGCCAACCAGAAACATTTGGAAACCAGAAACATTTGGAAATAGATATGAGTGGACGAAGCCTAAGTGCATTCGTTAATCATATTTCAGATATATCTCTAAATGCCTCAGTTGTCTGCTTCTAGATCTTTAAGGAAAAAGCACTTTTCACATATGATGATAAGGTAATTGGAAGGAACAACTTGGAGATGGTGAAATTTGGAAGTGAGTCACTCTGTTAATTAAACAAACTAAAAATGGCTGAATGGAAAAAAAGTATTATGGTGTAATGGCCAGGTAAAAAACAAAATTGAATCAAAGCAAGTGAAGCTTACCGCCTTATGAAGCTATTAAAAAAGACCGTTGGCCAGCTTTGTTTTAATAATATATGTATTTTTGTAAACATCATAACAACTAAGCGACTCCTTCGCTCGATATTAATGCAGGAAATGTACCTGCCATTATCGTTTATGGAAGACTACAATTCCCCATTCGTGCCTGTCGAGATAACAATCTGATCGAAAAAACGAATAGTGCTACAAATACTGATTGTAATCGTGTTTTTCTATTTTCCAAATCTCTTATAACTTCTTATGGGCTCCCCTGATGTCCTTTGTGTTACACAGGATACATATTACATGAAAGCACATATCACATTTTTGGTAATTATAACGTGCAATTTGTGTGCCTGAATTACCCCTCAAACTGAAACTTTCAAATTAGTTATTCGTGTAAGTGTTTCTCTGACTCTGAGCCGTGGCGCTTTTGCTTCACACTGATGAAATGTGACATTAACGCTTTGTTCGTTTCTGACAAAACACGATTTGATTATATACTTCTTGGTTTTCCTCACAAAATTCGTCATTGCATGCTGACGGACAGACGAACAGAACATGTGGGTTGATCTGGAGGTTCAAAATTACGATAGTGGTGAAAGAAAGGATTTATAACCTAAGTAAAAAAAGTTCTGGACATTCTCCGCTACCTTCAATAAGCGTTTTTTTCGATCGAAGTACGATAAACATGGTGCACTTAAATGGTATAAGTGCGTGTCTACAACGGAAGTAAAAGCATAACTTTACGAGAGCAGGGCAAGCCTCAATTAATTTACCCATAAAAGCAGGGCGTTGATGCTGAGCAAAACAATGCGGCATAGCCTAAAGCCATACCAGAACGTAACAATCTGCTTCCTCTGTCACTCAACCGTCACGCAATCAGCCGACTGCGATATGAATATAAATAACGTCATTCCCACAAAAATGCATTAACTTTGATCACTGACCTACACGTCGTCGCCTAATTGCATTTATTTTTAGAGAGACAGCACAAATGACAGGAAAACCAAGGCCAAAAATCCGGAAAGTCATATTTTTAAGGTAATTCACGGCCTTCATACAGCTAAACAAACGTGTTCCATCCTGTTATTTGTCATTCATGGGGAAAAAAATTGTCACTTAAGCCGACGACTTTAAATTGTTCACGAACGTTCCGGTGTGCTTGGTCCTACTGGGGAGCAATTCTAGAGCTTAACGGCCAGAAATAACTTTGTTATGCTTTGGCGAATCGTCAATATAGAGTTTACATAACATGCACGTTGGCAGAAACTCTTTTGTAAATGTATTTTAACGAGCCAGCTTTATTGTACTGTCCGTCGCAAGTTCATTTTTCGTCAAGTGATGAAAACAAGCGAAAGTGGGTTTAGTCGAAACAATTTTAAGCGTTAATGTGACGACTTGTTAAGCCAGTGATGTTTTTCGAATGCCATGAACCAATGACTCAGGAAATAATTAATGCGGGCGTGAAACATCATCGGTTTGAAATCTTGTTTTCAGTCTGTTGGAGATGGTTAATTTGGGCTTGCTGTATTAAATATGAATACCATGTGTTGGAAGTACGGTGCATTAAGGAAAAGATTCTTAGCCACACAGTACAACGTACACCGTTAAACTCTGAGTAATTCAGAGATTATAAAGCATAATTTAGGTCACTATTGTTTTCTTTTAGTATTAATTAAACACAACGCTAGGTTGTCCAGTATAGATAAATAATATCGTACCAATGTCCTGCCAAGGTTAGCCAATATCATTCACTTATCTGCATAAACTCATTTTATCTGACTGGTAGTTTTCGCAAAGTATCATGTGCTGTTTTTAATGTTTGGTAATGACACAAGCAGTAACCAAACAGACGCACATGCAGTGAAAGTGGAAGAAAGTGAACAACCAAATGGCAGAGATGACCAAATAGTCCGAACAAAACACTCAGTGGACAATTCTGGGACTTGCTGGAGACACCTGGCTACGGTAGCCATTCCCTGATATAGCAAAATCACGAATAGCGAACACCTCTACACAGTGGAGACCTCCATAAAAAGAACTTAAAAAAACTTTTTACTATTCCTTTCTCACAAAAAACTCTGTGCAGCAATCACCTTTGGACAATATAATTCCTCCTTTGGACTGATAAAATACCTCCTAAACAGCACGCAAGTCCATATAATTGACACTTTTGTGTTCGGTCTCCTTTGTGCAAAACACTAATAAAAATTGGCAGTTGAGAACTGCATGTGGCTAGTGCTGTTATCATTTAAAATAATAAATTATTATTGTAGTAAAGTAAACTAGAAAAACGTGTGCCCAACAACCCCCCGCCAACACTACTATCATGTCTATTCAGAATATAAATTATCATTGGGATGTGATAAACAGAGTTAACTCTTATTACTATTTTGTTATTTAACCCTTTAATGCCCAGGGCTCACCCTATCATAAGTAAAATTGTCCAGGTTAGCCAGAGTAAATTACAAGTGCACTTTCATCTAAATGGTTTAAACATATTGATAAACGGTAACATTTCATTACATAAATGATTTTGAATGGGCCCTAGCTGTTGGGGAATTACAATTAATAAAAACTAATAATGCTTAACTATATAGATGACAAAATGCACTAAATTATCTACATTACAGTTTTTTGTTAAGGCAATTATCTGTAAGTCTATTAGCAACTGTTAATGTGTTAGAATAATTTATTTGTCATAAAATATTAGCAGGAGTTTTATTCTAGGACACAACTCCCAGGTAACTTCTTTTGTAAATTTTGAAATATCAACTGGTATGCTGTGATCAGTAGTATATGAAGAATTTAAACTATTCATTTCTACTTTAATTTCCTTCGAAGTAATATTGTAAGACCTAGAAATAAATTGTTTGATTGTCTTTGTGGTATAAAATCCATTGGAGAACCTACAGAGGGTATCAAGTGAATATATCTAAATAATTTCCTACGTTAGAGTAGCAAAGAAATCATTAAATGCACTGGCAACAGATTTGGTTCAATGAATACTGTTCCATCCTCAAGAATTTCCAAAGATGTATGTACAGTAATCCACCACCACATTGATTTATGACTTAGAAATTCTTTAATTACTTTCCATACATTTCTCATATTTGTTTTGTTTGAAGTACACTGAAAAACAGTTCTTACAGTAATCAATATACTTAACTTAATTCAATATTTTAAGCTGTTTCCGCATAACATGAATTTATATAGTACAGTAACAATATAATCATTGTAATTAAATGTTTTTTATAAAAAGTTGTGTCAGATTTTCAGCAAAGTTGAGATGTATGGAGTTATCCAGAGTTCGGACACAAATTTAACCCTTTAACTCACAGTAATGAGAAATAAAAATAACAATCGAGAATGCTTATGACGTTGCACGCACTGAAGTATTTTACGCTGATTAGCGTCCACTCACAGATGTCACAATTATCACTTATTTACTGGGCCCGAGGGAAACAGTGTGTTTTGTGGCGCCGAGACCGCCGCGGTCGAGGGGTTTTTATTATATACCAATAGTCAAAGAAACAAAGCAAAGAACAAGTGAACGAAAAAACATGAAAGATCGTCCAAAGGTGATTTTGTTCGTTATTCCCCGGTCGATAACGTATTGTTTCCTTCTCGCGCTGTTGCGAGAAACAGCCTAATTTGGTCTCTCTCACGTGATACGCTCTCGACCAATGAAACGCTAGAAAAAGGGGACTTTGACTATTGGTATATAATAAATGCATTTATGCATGCCTTTGTCTCCCGAAGACGGTTGTTTTGTGACCTATTGTTGCGTTTATACGCCTACCAGAGGAGTTTATTATTCGCTTCCCGAAGAAAATTTTGGATCTCTCGAACTGAGAGATTATTTGCTCTCCGAAGGGAATTTGGGCTCTTTCGAAGTGAGAGATAATTCACTCCCCGAAGGAGAAATGACTCTTGGTAAGTGCCAGCTGCACAACCACTCGATCGCACTTTGTAGGAATCGTAAGATTCTGGTGGCATATAATAAATTGAATTTTGAATTTTTGACTTTATATAATAAGTTGTAAAAGGTCCTGAAAAATCCTTTGCCAACAAGTTCTCCATAAATGCGTAGGCAGATTGGCTTAATTCTTAAACCGAAATGGTATAAACTCATTGTAAAAAAAGAACTCACCTTTCAAACGGCGAACTCCAATGAGTTGGAACCACATGGCGAAAATCGGAGACTTTTCGTAGAGATAGTGTGATTACGTGCTCAAAATCGGCAGTCATTCGTATTCTATTGTTACACTCACTCTATCAGTCACTCAACATGATAACATTGTGGCTGCGCCTCCGTTGGAGGCACTAGCTACAAAAAGCTAACAATTGACAGAAGCGTGCATGCTGGCGGATATTGATGGAGTTCTGGAGATGTGACAACCCAAAATTCAGGTATAAAAAAATGAAAAATTTGGGCAAAATAGAAACGTTTAGCATAAAAATTTGGGCAAGATTTGGTCAAGTATGGTAGGATAAGTAGTAAAATATGATTCAGGAAAAACAAACTGGACACCCTCTGGTCAGAAGTGATTATATCCACCCCTGTTGACAGGTAGTCTTGGAATATAAATCAACCATTTTTACTTGTTATGTCCCATAGTGTGTAAAAGCAGGCACATTGATACTTGCATACTTGATACTTGCAGCTTTATATAGGTCAGTGGTTACACTGACCTATATGAAGCTGGATTGCGGCTACTTCCTTAAAATTTGTCCCCATTTTATCTTTTCAAAATGGCGGAGTGTATAAGTCTGTGTTTTCATAGCAAGGACCACTGACCGATTGTTCTGGCTGGGGTTATTAAAAAGTAACCAATCAAATACCGTATAAATTCTCCGGGACGAACCGTCTACGGAACGAAGCGATGTTAGTCAGCAAAATCCTTCATTGTCTTGAAAGTCAAACCTGGTTTTGACATTTCATAATGCGAAATTCATGTTAGATAACCATTTACCTTATTAAAAGATCGTTGGAACTGCACTGAGAAGAATGAAGACAGCGTTCAAGACTCGAATGTGTTCTATTGGTTATTAAAAAAAAATTAAGCTGATTGATTGTGTTATAGCATTGCTATTTGTGCTGGCGAATCGGAAACTGTGAATGGAACAAAAACTCTAAAATGATTCTGGATTGAAGTCATGCCAGTTCTTTTAAAATCTCTTTAACTGTTTAGATGAATCCGGTGTCACAGGAAATTCGCCCCCCCAAGGAAATTCGTCCCCCTCCTCTAGGGGAGGGGCGAATTTCCTAGGAATTTCGCCCCCCTTTAGGAATTTCGCCCTCCCCAATCAATTTTTGTTTTAACATCAAAACATGACGAGAACATTGTTCA
>JBAHVQ010000508.1:726331-751744 GCA_036872915.1 Nanipora kamurai
CTATCTCACTCAGTCTGTCTTACACAGTTTTACTGGTGAGATGACAAACATTAATGCAGTGCCTGACAATGTTTGTCATCTCACCAGTAAAACTGCGTAAGGCAGACTGAGTGAGATAGACTGTAAATTATTTTGTGAATATGCGTATTAGAGCAGTGCGGTATATCCCACATCTTTGATTGATTGTGTGATATATGTGGCAGTTTGAGCACTCTGGCCCAATACCACTTCATGCTCTCTAGATGTGCGCATGTCAGTATTGTCCCATGCGGTTGTCACCGGCAATTGCTGGGGGATATATATATGGTGGTCCACTCATCTAGGTTGTTCCAAGCTACAATGATGAGCTGCAGAACAGCGAAATACGTGTTGTAGATTGAACTATTGTATATATATGTATATGTATGTATATAAATACACACATATAGATTATGAGTTGGAAATTTTTGATTTTATAGTTGAAGAGGGCAAATTCCGAGTTCACTATCATCGCACATCTCGTAGAAATCAAGAGCGAATTATCTATACCAACTGAGAAAATATTCATTTTTTTTATTCTTCTCAAATTTGTCACCAAAATCTGGGTATGCATACATAGACCGGAAAACTCGGACTTATTGCGTTACTCGCCGCTACCCGACATCTAGACACTATTTGACATTGAGCGGCATAGCTAACCAGATCGTAGCATTTGCATTAGAGAACTAATAAGTTTCTACTAAACGATATAATATATTATATCCAACGAGAATTCTCTCCGCTAATACAAGGTCCCCACCAAAGAAACGAACATGGTCTACACGTTCCGTGCAATGATCGTGATTGGTCCTATATCGAAGAGACCTGACTGAGCAGAATACTAGCCAAATATATTATCCAATCAGTAATATGTTATTTATAACTTGCCGGACACTTCGATTATGATAATTTTTCGCTCTATTCCTTCCATTTGTACAGTAAATGAATTGTGACCATTCCTTGTTTGTTTCAGAAATACGGCCAGTTGGGAAGAACGGTTGATTCCATCAGAGCGTTTGGTTATGTACCAAGTCTGATTGTTTCTGGTCCTCGACAAAATGGCATTTCCTTGCATGGCGGTGCTATATTTATCTTCCAACAAAAAAACGAGGGTAAGATTCAGCGAACAATTTTATTAATCCCGACTCTACGCCTTTTGATATTTTGAATTCAGTAGCTTGTTTCTTCTACTTTAGAGTCAGTAACGAGATTATCTAGACCCTACAGTTTCATATAAAGCAAATCTGACTATGAAACCAGTGTTTGTCAAATAATTTGTATTGCACTTGTTAATAACAAAGTCAGTAAAGCTTTCACAGATCTTGCACTCCTCTAATTTCAAGCAAGTCCTGAAACTGAAGGTCGGAGCCTTCCAGAAAATTCTTTAAATAATATCCATGTCCGAGCTTGGTTTCCCTACTTTGAGCACTGGAAGCGAGATCGTTATATATACGCGGTTGTCGTAACTATCACGGGTGAGAAAAAAGCCAACAACAGTTTTTCTGTCTGCACAACAGACCTTTTTTCCATGACAGAACTTCGTAAGAATGACATTTGCGAAGGAAGGGTGGCAGTTTTACACGGCGGTTCTAGTAGTTTATCTTACCTCACCGATTCCTTTGTTTCTTGAGCCTTGGTAATTTGAAATTCTAATCAAGTCTTAAATGTTGCGTTAAGCAGACAATTCAAAATGTTTAAGTTTCAAGGACGTCAATGATGTGCAAATCATAGCGCCCTTGTCATGTTAACGGTTTTTTAGAACGACGAATTCGTTTACGAGATGGCGAACTGGTCAAAGGTAGAGCCACAACATTTTCAGAGCAACGCACAACAAGAAGTAACACTCCTCAGTGCTAGCTAACTTGGAATGGCGTTGGAAACGAACTTGAAAAAAAGTTTGTACTGCTTGAAGTGGTATGACGCTGCCCCGTACTTGTTTCAAGCGGACGACTGTGCATTGGTGGGGATAAAATTGTCGAGAAGCCCGGATACAGTGAAACACTGATCTGATCCGCAAGCGGTCTTGATGACACTTGCCCAGTACTTCCAAATGCATTATCGAACGGCAAATAGGACGAAAATACGCCTGAGCTACCGAGTCCATGGGAGTCATGAAGATTGGACGATTGCACGCCATGATCTCCACTTACGCTAGATATCATAGGATCGTTTCCTTTTCCAAACGACTGGATCAAATTTGGGTTGACGGCAGCCATGTGAACGTTAGACTCAGACCGGGAAATAAGGTTGTCGATAGCAAAGTCGGACGAAAACTCGTTTGAGCTAATGAGTGATTCAGTAGAAAAGTCCGTAAACATTTGGTTGTTGGAGTGGGACTTCTGATTTGAGTCTTGTACTGTGCTCACAGAACGTCCTAGAGTTGGAGTGGTAGTACTGACGCTGTCAGTAAATGAAGTCGTATTGCCAACCAAGGAGAGAGCAGAGAAGTTGGAAAATGTCTGTGGTGCAGCGGTGCTGTGCGGGGTCGAGTTAGTGGGATGCGACAAGGTAAACGTGTTTTGAATGACTGGGTGATTGCTGGGATTATTGATCACGACCACTTCGCTGTTAGAGTCGTGACGGCCGATCAACGATTCTGCTGAAAAACTCGACAACTGACCATTTCCTGTACTCTGAGATCGGTTCTGTGAACTTTGATTTCCTGTCAAAGCCTCGATACTGTAAGACAACTGAGATATGTTGTCTTGCACTGTGTTAGATCTCAAAGGAGTCGAAGAAAATCCTCTTTCAAAAGAGGAAGGAGTCGTAACTGGCTGCTGAGAATAATGACCAACCCCTCCCTGAATAGAGACACTTGATACGTTCATGGGATATGACGTTGGCTGAACCTGAGTTACGACCATCGGCTGGACATTTACCGAGTCGACATTTGCAAGAGAATCTCCGTGGACATTCGCCGGGCTTGGAGCAACTTGGGTAACACTTGGTGTGACAGCCCAGGATACAGCCAGGACGGTGGACGGAAGGACATTCCTTGTTATCGTGGAAGACGATGTCAGATTCGAAACAATGTGACCGCCTACGGACGATACTGGAGTTGAAATAACATTGTAAATTCTCAAGCCAGAACAGGATGTCGTGTTTTGGTTGCTGGTGCTCGACAGAATTGACGAAACAGAAAGACAGTTAGTTCTGCTAGACGTAGCTGTGGGCGCTGAGTTAGCGGAAACCGACACGTGCGAAGTTGCAGTTTGTGACTGAGACGAGACGGTCGTCAGAAAACAGGTCGTGGAGCTCGATCGAACGTTACCAGTTGGAGCAGTTCGCCTTTCTGTATTGCCGTTTCGCGTCGATGACGTTGCTCTCATCGCGGCAGTAATTACGGATGAATCACTCCATGTGGCTGGGATGGCTACTTTGTTCTGATGAATAAGTTGAGATAATCGTTTGTTCTCGTCTTCCAATTTGTTTACTTTGTTCCGCAGTTCGGCAACCTCTTGCTCTAAAAGTAGGAAAACAAAGTGAAATCAACTTAGAGTAAACTGAAGTGGCTTGCATCGAACCATAGGAATTGTAAAGTTGGTCTGAGACTGGAAACAAGCCACGTGAATGTCAAGAAAAGCAAGCCCTAGAAGCGACCTAGTCAAGCGACAAAAAGAGCGATTTCTTTCGTTCTCGTGAAGTCCGCCCGCTCGAGTCCGAGTGCAACAGTCACCTTCCGACCTATGTAAGTTAGTGGTAGAGAAAAGTCAGATACGACCTTGATAACATCGATTTCTGCATAGTTATATCGTGAGAAAACATAGTTTAGAACTATGTTCTCCAACCAGTTTCCCACTCGCGTGGATAATGCACAAAGCAAACAAGATGGCGACTACGCTAACGCCGTCGGGTAATCCGAAACAGATATTTTTTACTCACATTATCAAGCATCAGTGCCATCAAATTCTTCTAATTACGTTTTTCTTCTTTTTAGATAAACAACAGTTATCGTCAAACCAACTGAACTGATTCTTGGTGTGGTATGAATACGATTGATGGTGGTCTTACAAATGAAAAAACTGATATGATTCCAGTAAACCCAAAGTCATTCACTCTATTGTGCATTAGATGTAGCAAAGTGTCTATAGCAGCGTTACTTGATTGGATTCAAAGGCGAACTTTTTACTTATCTTTCCATATGCATGACGTGTACTATAGTCTGCAGGATAAGACGATTCCAAAGTGGATTTGTCTATTTGTTTAACTTTCATAATTCATACACACGGCTCAATGCGCTATATAATCAATTTGTTTTCAGTGGTATTCAGTTCCGCCTGCCACGATTTGTCTTGCCTTTTAAGTTTGCCTGGATCGCTGTAACTTTTGCTCTTACACTGATCTGGCACTTACAGACCAGTAAAACTAATCGCACAAACTTAAACGCCTAATAAAATAGTTACTAAGAAAGAATAAGTCATTTAATCACTACCTAGCTTCTGTTTACTCGATTTCAGTGGTCCATATTGGGTGCTCATTTCCCTTAGCTCTTCAATATACTCACAAGCAGTTTCCAAGACATAGTTCTTACTCTACAGAAAAATTTTAAAAAAATTAAGATATAGAGAGAAGTTAGTTTTTTACTAGTTTTTAGAAATTTACAAGGAACATGGGATCAGTCTTACCCACCAGGCAACGTCAACAAAATTAAGTCCATGTAGAAAACATGTTATTTTTTGAAAATCAAGTCCAAACGGTTGGTTAAAAGCTTGTTTTACATTAAGTGTTAATAGTCTTCGGAAAGCTCGTTTGAGTTTTTCCAACATTTTTCCTTTTTTTCGAACTGTGGTCTCGACACGACGCTAAACGCACAACATAACATGATAAAATACTGCGCGGCAAATTACCATATAATCCACAGCCACTTCTTTTTCAACTTATAATAGACCTTTCCTGTATTCGGTCCAATGTTCAGGAATCAATGGATCTAAGTCGGGCCCGAGTAGATATTTTAAGACGTTTACTCCATTTTGTGGACTCTGGCCTCGACTCAGATCAATTGCTTCGTAGCCACTGGACCTAATTCAGGAAAACTCAATTTTGAATTCCATACAGCTAATTTTGCGATAAGTTAAAGAGCATTTCACTTTTACATCGGTTTTAACATCAGTTTTACAATTAATATTAATTAGCAAAAATGCTAATTTCTGCATTCATCACTCATGCACCTTGATGGTGTGGCTTCATTTATTACGGAAGTCTATTAATATCCTCTGAAAAGCCAACCAGCGGTAAATCCAAGCTTAAAATCTTTTTCTTACAATAATGATTATATACATGAAAAATCTGACTGTCCCAGCGGGGAATCATGGCCACGTGACCTTTGCTGCGATTTTACCGTTATTTCATCAATTATCACCCATGTGATAATTGATGAAATAACGTACAATACTGTACATTGTACAGTTACTGTACAATGTACAGTATTGTATGCACATTGTACAGTTACTGTATTGTACAATACTACAAAGTACAGTTACTGTAACTTGTTTAGAGACGTGAAAGAAAATCAAATCTACTTCCTTCACCTGTTTTAACACACGGTGTCTTGGCAGAAGTTCGGCAAGTTTCTTGATCCAATTGGTGATTTTATCCTTCCTTCTCTTCTCCACTACAAAAAGGTTGGAACATGTTTCGAAGTGATTCGCGAGTTTATGTCAGATGTATTTGATTTAGGATTTTAGAAAAACGGCAGGAACTCTTGGGAAAAATTCCATTTTGTACATGGCGCCCAAAACAGGGCATTCGCTTTACCGTTTAATTCGATTGCTTAAACTTTAAGTGATATTGTAAAAATAAATACAATTCACACCATCAAACTGAAGTTCAGATGTTAAGGTTCTATACAAATAAGGAATTTTTTAACGTCAGGAGTTACAATAACTGGGACTCTGGATCAAAACTCAGTGTCAAATCTCTCAAAAAAATAATTCATATTTATTTAATACAAGTAAACCTCTATACTTGGTTTTGAGCAATCTCACTTTCAAATGAACATTGCTATTTGAACTTGCAAAATACCGTATGATTACCAGATAACTGTATAAAGTGGCAAACTTTGAAGCATATTGAAAATATTACAACTATGACAACAGGAAACAAAAATCCCACAGACGTAGGGGTTACAGCCTAGTGGTTATACAACAATGGAGATAGGCGACATATGGGCTTTTTTTGACAGGAAGACTTTCCGCATTTCGTGAAATTACGTATAAGATTCCTTTGGAGTATACATACATATTAATTGAACGTCAAACGGTGGTTCCATTTGACTCAAGTGATTCATTCAAAATGGTGGAAGGTAAAGAGGACATTTTAATGCTTAAAGCCTTGGTCAAATAGTGCATGGTAGTCGATGATTGCAGTTTAAGAAATAATTTTACTACCAACTATGATCTACTATCACTAGCAAGTAGTCAAACGGGAAAACTGTCATCGACTATCGTGTAGAAAATTTGAACATGCTCAAAGTGAATAAAAGTCCATGATAGTCGATGATAGTCCACGATAGTCGATGATGGTCCACGATAGTCGATGATGGTTCACGATAGTCGATGATAGGGCATGGTAGTTGGTGGTCGACTATCATGCGCTGTTAGACCAGGGCTTAAGGATACTGATGTGATTTTTGTGACTAAAATCGGATCACAAATTCTCACACAAGCAAAACGTTGTGAAAGGAGGATCGAACTTTTAACTTCACTCTTGTCGTACCGTAATTTACCGTAATCTGCCATAATTTTAAATTTCAAGTGCACGTCCAGGAGGGTATTCCCTCTTTTTGCCTTTGACCTATGTTTAAAATCATGGCTCATGCAGTCAGTCTTCAAGCTAAAATTAGCAATAGACTGTACGATATACACCTTCATTATGAACAATCCTTCTCCGGTTCTGCTGCGCAATACCACCGCTGAAAAAGCAAAGCAGACCAATTATAATCAGCCGACAGTTTCAAGAAATACAAAATAAAACAGATTCCTTAAAATGTCATTCTTGTAATTCACGTAAAAAAGAGTAGAAATCAAGAAATGTGGTAATATTTCGACTCTATTTCAGGTTCATAAACCAAATTAATATAGTTAGAAGGGCGTTTGCCTCTCAGAGTTCTAACTTTATTAAAGTTATTTCGCTCTACCTATAGGTATCGAGCTCTTTCAAACCAATCGTCAACTGTTTCATGTATGATACACTTTTGCTTTTGCTATGTTATATATTATGTGCGTTCGACATTTCACTGACGTTTCACTGCGTCTTCGTGGGAAACACGAGTTTTTCTACATCTACCGTACGTTCCGGCAGTTTCCCAACCCTTTTAGTTTTCTACAAGTTGTTCAAAACTGCCTACGCAGCACTTTTTTATAAATTTTCAAAAGTTCATTCACATCGCGAGAAATTTGCTGATGTGTACCACACAAAAACTGTTTCTGTCCTCTCAAATATTTATATTACAGCTATTTACCAGAATCAATCTTTCGCGAAACTACTTTACAAATTTTCCAAGAGTAACAGTTTTACGAGTGCGATTTGTTGACGTATAGATCTACCCAATGAATCAACCAGTGGATGATGGCAAATGTTCAATAGCCTCATATGCTCAAAAAATTTTTTTCTGAGCCTCGTACAAGGCTTAAACCTGGGATTTTCACAAACTTTCAGAAAAAAATTGAAAAACAAAAACGTTTCACTGTATGCACATGGTATGCAAACACCGTTTTGTAGCTTTATTACTTTATTACGACTGAAATTCATTAATAAATCATAAGATTTTCAAATCAATAAGAGCACTGTTTTACATCACGTGTTTGGGGCTTGACGTAGTATATCAACAAGCAGAAATGTTTGATCTTATATCAAAACACCGAGAAGGGAGTGGAAAAACGAGGCAATAGCCCAGTTTTTAGCAAACTTCAATGTGTTTGGAAATCAGATCAAATGCGACATTCGAATGCATTACATAACAGTAGAGAGCTGCGTCGGCAGTATAGAACGGCTTCTAGATAACCAAAAAGGATGGGAAACTACCGGAACTTAAATTTAGATAAACTGACGTTTCGACCGAACTCCCTTCGTCGGTGTGAAACGTAAAATATAAAAAAAGTATGAGGCGTTTTTATGTATCAAAAAGATGACCAATAGGATTGAAAAATCGATAAAAGACTAATCAATGAGAGGTAAATGATTTTTTTTTTAAATTATTTTGGTAAATTTTAAAACGTCGATCAGTTAACCGAAGAGGGGGGACCTGCTAGAGGCCCCAAAGGAATGGTAATATGCAAAAAGTAATCAGCAACAGGTTAAAACAAAAGAAATCTTAAGAGTACAGTAAGGGATACAAACCACAAACTAAAATAAAAACTATAGTAAAATCCGAGGAAATAAAGCTAACGTTTTTATCCGCCCTTGCAAGACAAAAACAGTAATATAGTGAGACATTGACAGGAAAGCGCTTATTGATTCCATGCGGATAAATTGTTCCACGTTTGAAAATGAGACGTCCTTCCTGTCTCTTGTGGCTATCTTACTCTCGGAAATTTGTGAGATGGCACAGATTTTCATATCAGCAGACGAATCGTAATACTGCTAAAATGCCGGGAAATGGGTTTGTCAACATCGTTCTTAACGGAGAAAAAGATGTTCAGCAAATCGGTCCGAGAGACGCCGGTCAGTTTCGCCAATGTAGAATTTACAACATTTACAACAGGATATGCAGTAAATGAAGTTGGAAGAGGTGCATGTGAAATGATGTCGAATTATGACGTCAGATGTGGGCCCACGAACTTGGGGTGGTGGGATGGAAGAAGGCGCATGTGTAGCAAAATGGGCACGAAAACAGGAAAAAGTACCCGCTGATGACGATGAATCTTGATTTAACGTACTGTGCACTAAACAGTCTCGAATATTTTTATTTCGTCAAAAAGAAATCAATGGGCTGTCAGCAAAAATGTCCGATGTCTCAGGATCGTTTTGTGAAATATTAAAATTACGGATGACTATATCTCTAATTTTGTAATTAAAAGGATAAAATGTTAGGACTAAGCTAACTTTGTCAGTGGAATTTTGTCGTACAGGTGTTTTGAGAGTGTCTGAACGCGAAACACATTGAGAGTCACAAATGGTCAACACAGTTCCGTAAGGTTACCAAGTGTGAACGAAATTAGAAACAGGTCTTGTGTTAGTAAGATACAAGTTTACGGCAACCAGGTGAAATTTCCGACATACCAAACGCTACTCTGGTTAGTAAATATTATGAACGTAATTTAAAGAAATTACAGTTCATAAATTTTTTTTTTTAAATTACGTTCATAATATTTACTAACCAGAGTAGCGTTTGGTATGTAGGTCTTGTGTTCTTGAAGTTTTTAAATGTTTAAATGGTATAGCTCCAAAAGCCTTTCAAGATTACTTCAAAAGAGTTCAGAGTACACGAGCGAATAACACCGATATTGTCCTTCCGAAAATTAGAACTGAAAGTGGAAAGAAAACTTTTGCATACCAAGGGGCAACTATTTTTAATAAACTACCTTGTGACTTAAAGACAGAAATCACTTTTAAGATTTTAATCTAGTTGCAAAGATTTTAACTTCGATTTTCTATTTTTTATCTATCTTGTATATCTTTTATCTATTCACAAGTAATTAGTATAGTTCAATGTAATAATAGTTTTAACTTTAGGATAGAGACATCGACAGGTCCTTGGTTGATACCAGCACCTTATGTTGCTGAAACAAGCTTTTAACCTGTATAAATATGATATTATTATTATTATTATTTTTGAACGGCGGTGTCTAATAAGTAAGTTGGATTGCCGCGGTTAACAAAAAAGTATCTCATTTCCAAGTACGTAGTATTAAAATCATGATCATCACTGCGAAGACCGCGAAGACAACCGATCAAACCATAAAACATGGTAGCTGTTAATTCAACCAAAATGTTTTGTTAACCTAAACCTGTGACAGTACAGTTGAAGAGTGGGCAACACGACACGATGACTCAAGAGAACAAGAGCTTCCTTTTTACCAAATTTATTCCTTTTGAAACTTTACCTTTCTGTATTACAGTCCATTAAAGCGTTTACTGCGTGCCAAGGATTATGGTTGCATGAAGGAGACGCAACTTATTCGATACGGATAATTAGACATCGACTTTTCGATGAGTTGATAGTCAATACAGGGGGATCTAGACTTTATTACTTCTTATAGAAAAAAGGGTTAGTTTTTCTCATTGTTTTCGAATAAAATTGCCATTTTACTCATTTTTAATCAAAACATTACTCCAAAATTGGCATTGATTAGTGATATAAAATAGTAGTGTAAATTTATACTACTTAGAATTAAATAATACATCGCATGACTAAATTACAGTACAGACGGCTTGATGACGAATTCTGTAGAAATTAAAAATAAATCACAAGTCTACTGAACACACAGATACTCAAAACTGAGAGCAAATTCCAAAGTTCAGTTATCCCATGTTTAACTTATTATCGTTTTCAGTGTAAATAAACGATTGTGAACCTCAACAAATACAGTAAGACTGGGACCTAAACTAAATGCTGTATATTAAGAAAACGGTAGGGTGTTTCCTGGTAAGATCACGTGAAAACTTCATCTTTTCTTAAGAGTGCACAGCATGCAACATGAACGCTAAAGAGGTGTGCATTTAGCCCAACATACTGTAAAGTTAAACTACAACAACCATTCAGTTAACAGTTGACCATTTTACCATGATACGTAACTAACTATATACTTCTGGCTTACCTTAAGACAATATCAGATGAAATATAATATGGTGTTTGGGTACTGTTTGGTGTTGCAAACCTGAATGACAGCATACTAGTTGGAACTGGATTGCTTGGAGTAGATGATGATGATGTTGTGGATGCAACACATACTGGAACTATTTTAAAGGAAAACCAACAACAAAGAAATATCTAATGGTACAGTACAGTAAGTTCAGGCAAAACAATTTTTACAAGGAAACATAAATAAAAGATCAAAAATATGAAATTCCAAACTTTTATTTTATTATTTATAGAATATTAAAATTATTCTTTGAGACAAACAGATCTTATATTTTGACACTTAATCCTTCAACCCTCAAGCAGCCAAGATATTTCTAATTGATAAATAAGAATGGTCTACCATTAGTTACAGACTTGAAGTTTTTGCATCAGCCAATAACACAATTAACTAAATTTCATTTCAGTATTCAGGTAGCATCTTAACAATTTAAACTCCCAAGCCAAATTGTCTCCCATTGAAGTGTTTAATCACCAGGCTTTACCAAGAACAAAAGTACAGAAGGCCTTTTATTGAATTGGGTTAAAGAATACAAAGCTTGTCATCCTTCTTGGCTGGAGAATTATTTCCTTTGCTCTGCAAATGCACCCACATTTCCTATCAAAACAGGCCTGTCATTGAAAATAACATTTTAAATTTCTGTAAACATCAGGTACATGTAAGCATGTACTATGGGAAAGGAATAAAATGCTACTTAAGTTGAGAAATACATGTAAGGTAGTTTCCTACAGATTCTGTTTAAGGGTACCAGTTAGTATGGTTTTCTTTGATAAACATTTTTTCTATAACTCCTTTGTGACTGCATGGTCCTGTTTTCCAACCATGTGAGTTTAGTATTTTACTCCAGCTAACCCCAAACTATTTTACTCATCAAAGAGAGACCCCTCAGTCATGCAGGAGTTAACTACAAATTAGATGTACCAGTTTGGTATTTAGAATATTAATTTGTATTCACATAAGATAAAGATATTTCTTACATCATTCAATTTTCACCAGGCAGCCATAATAACAATAGCATAATTGTAATTTTGGCATATTTTCACAAATAAGTAAATAAACAGTACTCCTTAACTCTTTAACACATGAATTTTTCCTTTTGTTCTTTGTTCTCTTGTTGTTTTGCTTTGTTCTCTGGAATGGTCTTTTGTTCTTGGTGTCCAACACATAGGACACTAGGCATTAAAGGGTTAATATTTAAACTGGATAATCCTATCACTTGTAACTAAGCTGTTCTCCCAAGAGGTCTCATAAGGGGTACCTGTCATGGGTCTAATGTTACTACAAGACAAAACCCAAGAATCAGGATCAAACAGGTCTGCAGTGCACCGTAGGCTAAAACTGGACATTTCTCTTCTGACATGTGACCAAGATGACTTTAATTCAATAACTACCACATGGAGCTTAAAATCAAATCATTGCCACACCAATGTCTACAGCCAATAATTAATAAA
Source organism: Nanipora kamurai (assembly GCA_036872915.1). NCBI lineage: Eukaryota > Metazoa > Cnidaria > Anthozoa > Scleralcyonacea > Helioporidae > Nanipora > Nanipora kamurai. The sequence continues at coordinate 738,600 of JBAHVQ010000508.1, forward strand.
AATTATATATAGTATATATTATTCAAAATGTCAAAAACATCATAGTTTAACCAAGTCACTTGCCGGTAATAAAATAATGGTAATTTTCATTGTACAGTATAAAGAAGAATCACTGTTTTGCTATGCCAGGAGCATGCAAGACTGCAAGATTGTTTTATATAAAAGATTTCTTTGGCAAAAAGAATAAAATGCATTTACATGTAACCAAGAAAAATGTCTGCTCATATCATACATGTATGTTTCAGGTCTGTTATAATATTTATTCTACTTGTTTTATTTTTCAAGTACGAACTTCTGATTTGTGAAAGCCTTCTCATTAACAAACTAAAACCTTCTTTAAATGCCAACATCAATTCTGCACCACATTTTCTATTTTCATAATTTTTTTTTCTCTATCTCTGTTATTTTAAGTTTCTCTCATCTTTATTCTCACCTCTTTGTCCTTCCGTTTATCAGTATATTTTTATCTGATTGGTTAATTCATGATACATGTAAATATACACTGTAGCTTCGGTAACCTCAATTACTACTTGTCTTATGTTTAATTTATGAATAACAGAAACAAAACAATTTAGTACTTAGTAGTACTTACATTGATGCAGATGGCTGCTGCCATGACGGAATATCAGCTCTGCATCTGGACAATGTATTTTCCAGAATGGAGGAATGGTGGATTGATGGTAGAATGGTGTATAGTATAAATAGAGGATTTCTGATTAACTCCCAGCTCACTGTTTGCAACTAAAACTCAAGTGTTGGCAAGCAGATTTTAAGATTTTCAACTGGCAACTTACAGTACCTTTCATACCTTCAAGGTTTCATCTTCAAGGAAAATTTCACAGACTACATTTCAGACAAAACAAGACATTACAGAGCTTAACAAACTAGCAATTCTTCAATCCTACATTGTTTATTGGATGCCTTATAATTTTAGCAGCTGAAATGTAATGAAATTCCTTTAAAAGAAATACAAGTAACCAAATTATAGAGACATTGTGCATCACATATTGTGAAGAGAACTCATGCACTAAATCTCTTTTAATGTTGACTTTTACCATGTATCTTCCAACTGCTGGAGGTTTTCTGGACCTCATGCTAGCTAAACCCACACTGGGAAAAAACTTAAATGCAACGGTACATTGAAAATAACCAAACCACATATGTATCACAGTATAATATTATCCTCTATTAATACGCCAAATTGCTGTTCCACCATTCCAGAAAATACATTGTTGGGCTCTGGATGATCACTCTCCACATATGCATACCAAGTGATACTTAATATTTACCAATCCTCTATAAAAAAGTACCCTACTAAGCCAATTTCAGAGAAATAAAATTTTCAAAAGACCTTTAAGAAAGTATCCTCCTGTACAGTATTTTCAGCATAAGAAGTTGCTACTTCAAACAAATACCAAATAAAAACAGATCAACCAGATTTGTTTGTGTTGACTGCTTTTTCTTTATTCCAAGAGGGTGAGTTTAAAACTTTTCGTTTTTAGCAACTACAGTTCACTGTAACAAGTCTTTGCCTGACCGACCGGGGAAACGAGAATTACTATGAATTTATCCGATAAAACGTCGGAAGTTCAATTTTTCAGACATTATAGAACTATCACCTCAAAGATCAATCCTCGACTTATATTTTAAATTACTACAAACGATCGACTACCAAATTCAGCCAATATGCTCATGGTTGTTAAATATTTCTCGCGAAACCCTTAAGCCTTTTGTCAGCAGAGACGGCAAGTCGTTGCAGCACTCGACTTACGTCTCGTCAACTTCAATCAGGTTCTATTGACTTGGAGTTGAAGCACTTTTAACCGTTTTACAATTTGGATGCACACTCGGAAGGTTTTCTTTGACTTAATTCGACTAGCGCTCATATTTCGTTATGGTCTTAATATATGTTAACGTATGATTTGTCATCTAGCAAATGGAAATTTGCATTGTCAATACTCTTACAAGTTGACAAGTGACAACAGAATTATTGACAAATTGCCGCACAGAGTTTTCTAAGACTTTCGTCCTTACAGAATTAGATTCGAATACTAACCGTTTGGAGAAGCCACACTACCATAACTCGTAGTAACAGCGACGCTCATGACAATAGTTCCAGACCTGCACACACTTTTCTCACTGGTTTGAAAGGTTTAAATCGATGACGATGGACAATAGGACGATAGTCAAAATAACATGGCATGTCGCTGTACTTTAACTTGATAAAGGTCCCCAGGTGGCTTGTAAATACGTAACTCTTGCATTTAAATGCTCCCAATAATCCCACTGGATAACATTCATTAACTTTGACTGTTAGAAGAAAGACATTCAAAGGTAAATTCACCTAATTTTTAGACAAGCAAGAGGTTTCAGAATCGCCTGTATTCAGCGCCATGTTCTGATGGTAAAGTAGAGAGAATATTTTCAGTAATCAGAAGTCATTTCTTTCGCACACCAGCTGGTAAGTCTTTTAATATTTTAAAAAATATAAGTTGTGCTGATAGAAAGACTCGCTTTGCTAAAAAAACTAAACTTTCAGGCGAAATGGTGAAAAATAAGAGCGTTACTTGACGTATTATTGTTGATCAAAATATATATTCTTTTATAATGAGATGCTAATACCACTGTTCAAACAAATTCTCTGCGTGCAGGCTCACGACAGGATAACAACTAATTAATATTCCTTATTAACCTCGCTGATCTTATCATTAACTCTTTTCCAGCAGGAAATCATACCTCTGTTATTTAATTCTGGCTAACACAAAACGATTTTACTCGCAAAAGCAAGACATATATCCTGCCAGTTATAATCTATTGATGGTTTGCAACCAATCCCTTGAGATTCAAAAGACAATGATACAGTGGCCACATATATATGGTGTATATTTTTCTTCGGGACGCCAGGGTTTTAAGTCAATGAAGTATCGGCAATAGCGGCACACACGCCCATAAAGTCCGACAAGAGGGATCTAAAAATCAAAACCTTCCCGTCCCGACAAAAAATGGGCTAGTGTGTGGCGGGCTAAAGTTCTATCAACATGATTGCAATGACGCCATGTGCAAATCATCAATTTCACGACCGGATACCTCAGGAGTCATGTTCAGGACCCTATTCCCTTCGGGTAATCTGGTAGCGAGGTTCTCGTCCCTAGAGCATGTCCCGCTTGTAGCGAGAGAGCTTACTGCCCCTAACCTTATTCAAGTAAATCTCCAGAAAAATATAGCTCAGCCGGTTTTGAAAGATGATAAAAAATAAAATCGAATCTGACTTGTTTAAAATGATTCCAGGTTATTCTCAATCAGTTTAATAAACTTCTTCAGTTTTCAATTCGTTTTCTAAGGTCAATAGACCAATAGACTGAGATAAATTATCCCCACTTTTCTAGCTAAAACGGGGATAGGATATATTTCCCACCCCCAAATGTTTACGTTACTCAGTTCAGGTTGACTCTGCCTGTCCACCACCACGGAGTCGTGGTGGTGACGGGGTCATGAAAGTGGATGGGATATTTTTCCCATCACTAAATTACAGGTAACCGCCACTGTTGGGTGATTGCCGACTTGTATGCGATGACAGAGTTATCCCAGTGGACGACCAGCTTACGTTCGTCAAGCTTGTAATCTCAGAAATCGCTCGGAAATCGAACTCGCAACCTTCTGATGACCAGTGAGACGCTCCAACCATTTAGATACCAAGACTCAGATGGTTAACTAAAGTGCAGGTTAGTCATATGTGCTGCCTAAGCGGAAGCTACGACATGATGATTTTTACAATGACCTGAATCTTAAACACGAATCTTTGCATGTTGGTGCTTGGTGTATAAGCAGACGACACGCTAACTTTCGTCAAGCTTGTGTTCTCAGAGACTGAACGATTTAGACGAGAGTTGTGCCCGTGCCCCACAGGCAGAAACATTCAGAGTCGTCCCTGGCAGGAAAGCCAAAATGTTAAAATGGAAAATATCGTATCGTCCCCCTTGGGTCAAGGTGCGTTAAAATTTGCGTGACTCTCTCGTCAGAATTCACTTGATACCACAACAAAGTTTTCTTGAAAACGATTCGCTCCCGCATCGCCTATCCGCTTAAGTTGGCCCCAGTGAGGGTGACTGGAGTAGGACGACCATCTCTTCTGCCCAGGACAACTATTCCCCATCAAAACAGATTCCTTCTGGGATTTGAATTACATTAAACCCGCCTTAAATCATCATTATCATTCCGATAAACTCCTCCCGGGAGGTCTGACCTCACCGAATTTGATTTTGTAGTTCTTCTCCATATGGTCTTAGATCTAAAGCTAAATCATCTTCTATGTTTGATCAGTATAGGTTTTTCTTCACACAGTCTATCCATCGTTGTCTTGGGCAACAACTTGGTCGTTTTCTGTCCTCCATTTGGTCCACTACCCATTGAGTGATATGATGTGCCTCTCACCCTATTACAAGTTCAAACCGTCTCAATCTCGCTTCTTTTATCTTTTCTCCTAAGCCTCGTTATTTCTTTTCTTGTCAGATGTCATTGTTTCTGCTCCTTTCACATATGGTGATTCCGGCAATGACACTTAGTCGTAGTGTCATCTCGGCTACTTTCTGTCTCTTTACTTGCATTTCCTGCACTAGCCACGTCTCAGTTAGGTATATCTTGCCTAGACAAACTCATCGGAATCTTCCTGTCATCCATTTCCCGAGACAATTTATTCTATTAATTTATTACCTCTCTCTCCAGTTCAGCAATTTCTAGTTCTTGCACCGAGCAAGAAAAATTAGTTCTAAGACTTGCTAAGAGTATAGAGATTTAGAAATACATTATTTCGTAAGCAAGTTCGCCATTGAAAATTTTGAAATTGATATTTTAAACTCTAAAAGCCGACAAAAAATAAGATGGTGGGTTCTTGTGCACCAATGGAGAATCCCAGGTAAATAACTACACCCAAAATGGGCACACTACCTCGAAGAGACAAATATTATAAACACGAACTATCATCCCCTTAAAACATCTATAGTACGTATGGATAAAACGACTCATTAACAGTCCTTGGCCCCCTCAGAGTTACCAGACGGATCCGACCGAACCCGCGGCCTGATAAACATCAACGTCAACAAAACAGCTAAATGCAATAACATTCAGAACTGTCTCGAAGCCCTGTAGGCTGGAGACAAAATAAACATTCAAATTAAACTGCCAATATATCAGTTTATACAGTTTTTTTACACTTTCTTTTTCACACAAATATATAACTTAACAGAGCAGCTTCATCTAATTTACGTCCGCAACAGTTTAGAAACCAAATTGATGAGCCTGGAATTATCATAACAATCTAACTGGTCGACCGATCATTCCCATAGGATGTTAAAGTTCTTTAATCAAGAAATTATCACGATGAAACATTTCAACGTGTGGTGTATAGGATCCTCAATATGAGACTGTCATTCGCGATCTTTTCTATGGTTGAAATCACGAAAAATCGACCTCAAATATACGAATGGCATCAATTTGAACTTCAGAATCCTTGCTTTTCTTTTCCTTCCTATACAAATGGTTACGTTATTATTCAGAAATAATTGTGCGGTATTACCTGGTGACAGTTTTTTTTTTATTTTCTAAGAGGGGAAGTCAAGTGACGAAATTATTATTTTTGTTAAGGGCGGAGCAGGAAGACCTTGATAAAAAAAATCATTCTTTTTTCAACGGCATAACAACAACAATTCCATATACAACAAGCTTTAATTAAACAACACAATCGTAGGATTTCTTGTGACTTAATGACCAAACTAATTCCCAGAAACTGTCTTCATTCTTGAGCTGAGTCTTTCTAGCGAATGGTCAAACAAAGTATGCTGATGATGCCATTTCACCCGTTTCACCACTAGACGTCCTCACCACTCTTTGCAAGAGTAAAATCGGAGGACATGTCCACGGCAGTAAAAATATTTAAAAAATCGCCAACAAATCCGGGATCCTTTCACCAGAAATACAAGCAAAGCATTTATACCTCGTTCACATTAAACCTTGTCTAGCTCTTTAAATCCTTCCCTGACACAGGGGACTTTTATTATTTTACTCTGACCAACACCAGACGATTTTACTCGTCCAACGGAGAAATGTGATAGTGAAGGAGTTAAAAAGCAAAAAGGTGAAGATTGATGTGTTGCTAAAACTCAAGTTAGTTTTTTACATGGCGTTTTGCACAGTCTACGCAGCATTTGAGTTTTTTATATCATTTTTTCTCTCAAAGATGCTTGAAAATAAAAAGCGACTTTTTAATGCACTTAACTATAAAGATTCTTACAAAAAAGATATTTAACTCCTGTTTTAATCTACTATAAAACTCGCTGTTGCTGTACCAATTATTTCAACTTTGTTTAAACGAACAACATTTATACGGAAGCCCAGCCTTTCGAAATCAATTTGAAATGGTAGCAGTGATTTGCATGGTGATGTTTGATGTCTTCCAAGTCATAGTCTGTCTTACGTCAGAACGTAAACGTTTTTTAATGACTATAACGTCTATAAAATGCCGAGGTCTGGCTGCAATGAAACAAAATAGACAAAAAAGTATAAATCGTTAGTAAAAGCTTTTTTTTGTTAATTACATGTTAAAGTTTTGTTAGGTGATAAAAAAGTGAATCACAGGATTATAACCTCACAGCCTAATCTTGTTAATTCACTCACCATGATGAATGTTTAATTTGGCGTGAATGACCTGAATTGTTCTCCAAATTTTTTTTTTTTCACTTATATTAACTTTCTTGTCCTCAGGTCAGTCCATGGTGTAATAAAATTACCACTCAGCTATTCTGTACGGATGAAGTTCAATCATCATACTCAAACTGCTTGATAAAAAAGTTCTAAAAAGTTGTTCGAGGCTTCATGTAATGTACCTCCACTTATTCCGTGTCAACGAACTCATAAGCACCGCATTGGTACTCGGTTCCGCTTATTGTGGTATTTAATCTTTAATTCGTTGTTGGCGAATTGTGGAGGTCAGTGCCAGTTACACATTCAATCAAGTACATACAAATGGAAACAATTCAGTCTTCGATCGTTCTGTTGTCATTATGTAATATACATACTGTACATATACCAAGTCTTGATGTAATCTTTAAAACACGTACTACGAGTTTTTTGAATCGCTTCAAAAACGAACTGTTTAGCACGCTAAGTCGCGAAGAAAGTTTGAAAACTAACGTTCTCTAAGCCTAGAAAATTTGACGAGAAAAACGAGCGTGTCTTTATCATATATAAAGATACGATACTGTTATGATTTTCCTTTGTATTTTCCTCATGAATTATTAATGAGTTTTTGAAAGTTTACCATAAAATAGCTAAAAGGTTTCCAGATGAACAAATAAGAAAACTCACTACGTACTGGTGCCTCTGAGAACTGATTACTACCTACAAACCACTTACACCGTCATATTCTTTTTGATTTTATGGTTTACCTCGAAAGACCTCAGGATCGCAACACAAATTTCCCACGTCAACATTTAAATACTTGTGTATGACATATCTGCATGTATTTATTGATTTCAACAGCTGTGTCAACACGTTTAAATTATATAATTATTTAACTGGTTTTAAAGTTTTATAATTTATAAATGATGAAATAAATTATCGAACTGTTTTGTGCCTGCACAGCCCCCATCAAAGAAGATTTTAGATTAATATACAGATTTTTAGCCAGATTAATACACAGCAACACCAGTGAATATCTGTCGGAAGCACAAAACAAGTATGAGGCCATCGACGTTTATTTCAATCAAACTGAGAGAGTTAAGCTTCAGAAGAGAAAATTAGGAAGTTTGGGACTGAACCAGAAAAGTCTCCGATTCAATTTCCCATCAACAGCGCGTGTACGGTTACTTTCCGGATAACGATACGACTGTAACACTGAACATAGAACTGTACGCCCTGCCGTGCGTCCGGCAATCCTTTTGATTGTCAAGAGAGAAACGCTTTAGTTACCGCTCCAAACCGCCATGGTTTCGAGTCTATAAGCAAAGCAAGAGCAACTGATTTTTTCAAAGCCCAATCAGTAGACATCTGTGGAGGGATATCACCAGATTAAATCTTACAGTTTAATATCAACTCCGGTGGGTCAGCGAGATGATAAGGAAACCATCTTTGGTGTGGGTAATCGAAATTGAAATTAATGTTGGGTTTTTGTCCTGATAATTTCACCTAAAATCTCATTATTCATTCAAGGTTCTCACGAAAGTGCGTTGGCAGTTCGTGAAAGACGTCTGTGCATGGTGTGAGTTACTGTCGCTGAGACAACCGTTCTCCAGAAAGCAGTGCTTTCAGAGAAGATCGCGGCTGTAAAATGAAGAAGTTTGCTCCCGGTAACGCAACGGGGGCCACAAAAACTGCCTTCAAGATCAACACACCGCAAGAACAGCAAGCCGGACAAAATCTGAGTGTCTCTACTCCAGTAGCTTGGGTTCGTCGACTCAGCATCGAGGACAGATTGAAGGTGAACAATGTTCGTCTGATGCCCAGCACGAGCCTGTGTTCACTTGAGTTGACACTGAAGACGTTTCGTGGCATGGAACTTGTTAAGAAAATTATCCTCCAGCACTTGCAAAGATGTTCAACCGCTGCTTGCTGGCTCGCCATTCTTGTATTGGCGTTCGCGATTGTTGACGTCGAAGTAACACATCGACTACAGAAAGACAGTCTTAATCAGAGTGAGCGACTTTCGTCCCACGAACTTGTCATGTTGAACGCGAACGAAATAGCAGCAGTGGCAACCAAGAGCGTTATCTCCTTCTTGACGCTCCTAATGTGTTTTAATGTTTACCTAACGTACGCAAGTATTTGCAAGTTCGACATCGCGAGAAACCTCTTACCTGACTCGGCAACAATTTTTAATTCTTACTTGCTTTTTTATTATGTGCTGGAAAGCGTCGTGTGTTTCTTCCATATACCTCCCCTTGTGGATCGCTATTTGGGTATATCATACAAGCTCCAGTTATTGGTGTTGTTGAGAGTGTATGTTGTAGCTCGCTATATGAAAGAGCATAATCAGTTCACAAAAAACAAGACCTGTCTGTTTCTGGCTTCTGTGACCGGAACGGAACTGAGCAACGCGTTCTTGTTCAAGGCTGTTCTCAAGAAAATGCCCTTCAAGGTTATTGTGACGACGTACTTGCTAAATATGTTCCTCGGAGCGTATGCCATTTATATTATCGAGGATGAACACTCGTATCTGGTAGGTGAACCGCTTTATGTCAGTATGGTTTGAATTCGTAACAGTTCATGAAAGTAAGGCATGTAGGTTGAAAAATCTTGAGTTAAATCGGCTTAAATCTTTAAGCAACAGAAGACAAAAAACGGGATTGTGTCTTGAGTGTTTCTTTTGCACTTTCGATTTATATTTCAAACGACATTTGTTAATTGCTATAAAAGCACGGAACCTACACACATTGTGTTTTGATTGAAATCAGAAGTACATCTGAGAAATTTGGATATCCCGCAGTGCTTGCACGATAAATGCCATTTAAGATGACTGAGGTGGGTTAAAGTTGCCAGGTTTTGTAAAATATGTCTCAACGTATTACTGCTAAATCCCTTCCTTCTTTCTTTTCATTTCATTTGTTATTATCGAAATTATGTAAATTTTGCGAAAACTAAATGACAAAACCATGACTTTGTTGTGGTTTTGTGTGCTTTGACTTCCCTTCCAGCTCCTATAATTTAACCAATAACCGTTTCTTTTCGCACTTTTTCATTCAAAATTCAAAGTTTCCTTTTCCAAAGTTTACTCAAATTCATTTACGGTCCAGTACAATGCAATTTAGCTCAAGGCTTAAACTGATTGTGTGCATCGACATTAAAGGTTTGGTTCATTGGGTAAAAAAAAATCCCATGCCTTTCCCACGCACCTTATTTCACAACAGTTCGTTGACAAGTTCTGTATTACTCCAGACCTCGCGTCCCGCGAGCTAAGTTTAGGGATTTTGATTGGGGGACATCTTCCACTAAATAATATTCCAAATTTTATGCCTGGAAAAGGAATATTTAGTTCAATCATTTCAACTGGAACATGATAACGAGTAAAATTATTTGTCATTTTTTGTTCAAAAGACGTTTTAGTGTATAAATGGCGTCTAACAAATGCAAATCACATACAACATAGCGTTGGTTTCAATTTGACTTATGGGAAGGTAAAATGACACGCAAACATTTCCGTTCGGGCAAGTACTTCCCCCTTGCCCCCTCTATCACTCCCACTGACTTACTTGCTAGGTCAAACAATTATTTTGAATTTCTCGACAACAATCCCACATTAAATTTAAAAACTATGTTAAAATTTCTTTCTTTCATTCTAAGTATTCAAAACATTTATATAGAGATTAGGTTTTTCGTAGGTTTCACGTTTCGCAGCTGTAAACAAAGATTAAATGATACAGCAAAAGACGCTACAATGTAAATAAAACATTCAGCTAAAGTAACTTAGCGGTCGGATTAAAGATTGTTTTATTTTTTAAAAAATAGCTCAGTCTGATCGAATCAAAGCAAACAAAGTAAGGATTTTTGTTTTTCGTGAAGTATTTGGTACAATATAATTGGTGAAGATCTTGAAGTTTCATCGGATAAATGGACGCACGTGCAAAATGCTTTCAGCCTGGTCCATCTATATAATTGCGGACACGATAAAATCAGAACTCTAACCAATAAAAACATGATGTGATGCCAGATATTCGTGGACGTTCAAGGAGTCCCCGACAGTGATGCAAAAAGTAAGGGGATCTGTGCGAAATTTTAAACATATTACTGGAAGACATTTTGTGTTTTCTTCAAATAGACCTTCCTAAACTTTCTCCACACAACAAGTAAGATCTTTTCTAAAATTGTTATCCGATGAATTATTAATTTTTCCTGAATGGGAGGCTAAGATTTCCCAACTCTATGGCTCTAGGTCTCTCATCCCCTCTGGTGACACCCTTCACTAAAAAACGAACAGTATGGCAACAAGTGTAGAAGTTGCATGCTTTCCGATCTTTCTTTAATGTTTTTATTTATATTTTTTTCGGAGAAAAAGTAATACGCTGAATCCCCTGGACCTCCCTCGGCTCCATTGTATATGCTAGCTAACCTGCAGCTCAGGCAATCAGCCCTTATCATTTAAGTCGATGGTTCAAAACCTGGATACCTTATCCGGTGGATAAATCCAAACGGGCGAACAGCGTTATCCATGCATTGAACAACCTAACTTAACTATCCAGTGAACATCTCCTTACTGAACAAAACATAAGTTCAGTTATTTCTCAGAAGCTCCAAATTATCCGATGGATAAGCTATCCGGGCTATAAACAGCCAATCTCTGGACTTACTTAACAATAACTTTAGGAGAATATGATGTCTCGCAGCTGTGAACACCTTCTGCGCACTGTTCCATTCAATGATCAATCTTTAAAACCCATTTGCGGTTATCTAGTGACCAATTTCGCTGTTGCGGGGACTGCCTAACCTAATAGCTTTGATAACAGCTGTTAAGAGGCCAAAATGGGGCAGCACTGGAAAAATTGCTTGAAAGAATGAAACGCATATGAATCGACTTTTACTTGTCAGTAGGTCTCGCATTGATGAGTTAAATAGTTTGGTTTTAGTCAGAGTGAAATGCAATCGAGTCGTCTGGAAGGAGTTAAAACATTTGGATTTTAATTCATGCACTTAAAAGTAGATAACTTGATGTAAAGCTTTTAATAACTTCTCGTTACTCTTCTACAATAGCCTCGTTTGTTTTGACGTCGAGTCTGATTATTACCGTATGAAATATAAACTATTATCAAAATAACTATGCATTCTTTAGGCACTTTAATGAACAAGCTGCTACCTAACAAAACTCCGAATCTTTTTTTACCGTTAAGTTATTTATATTTCTAATTTTTCTGCGGACAGTGATATGGTCAGTCCCACTTCTAGTGTACTACCTGGAACTTTCTATCGAGGTGATAAAAATTGAAAATTAAATTGAAAATAGGAGAAGGATAAACTGTGTTTTTCAGATCACTAAATCTTGAGAGAAGGTTGGCACAGGTCTCTGTCGTTCACATCAAAGTTTAACTTTGAAGCTGCACAAGCCTTGACATTGTTCAATTCCAAGTGTCTGTCAACGACATAGCGAGTATCTCTTACAGATTTTGCTCTCTAACCTAACGAACATTCTAGAACCAATAACTGCTGCTGCTTCCTAAAAATATATTAATTTTAAATGAATAAACCGGGACGTCTAGCCACCACGCTGTTCTATCGAATGACTCCACAGGCGACGGTGCGCAACTAATTAATGTTTATGTTGGCAAAAAAACTTATTTGACCGATATTCAATGAAGTTTTCGTAAATCGTTTAACAGCGGAAATTACTTTAACGCTGTTGACCGCAAAATTTTTTGACAACCACAGCCTAGCCGGATTGTTGTCGGGCCAAAATAAAAAAATTGTCTCGGCTGCTTGTTTTGTCCTCTAATCTACTTATTTTTAGTTAACTTTTACAGGAGCATCAAATTCGATGCGATAACAGAAAATATATATTTTACTCAAATAATTGTGGTGTTCCCGCGGGTTCCATCATTGAGAATTTATAAGTAAACCACGTCAAGTGTTCCTGCAATCAGTTCCTAACTTGGTTGGAATTTTGATTGATTTCATTGCAACTTTCCAAGGAAACTTGCAAATTTCCTTTAGAATTTTTCTAAACTTTCCGTTGAGATTTTCCCGTTGAGAACTTCCTGTTAAAAATTTTCTGTTTTGAACAAAGGGGTTTCGTTTGTTGAGAAACGGAAGTAAGAAAATCGTAACAGGAACTTTGAAAATCCATTTCTAATTTTCCTTGGAAAATTGCTTTGAAGTCGGTTAAAATTCCAACTCAAAGTAGGAACACTTGACGTAGTTTAAAAATGAACTACAGCATTACTGTTCTTGGAGTTTTTATTGATTTATTAATGATTGTTCAGTAAAACTCCCTGCAATGTCTATTTGTACATGATGCAAACGTACAGTTTTCATTTATGAGAATTTCTGTCTTAAAAAGTCATGCGGTCAGTGGTAGTACGGAGTAAAACTCAAGTCAAGGCTGCGGAGCCTTGTATGTCGGTGAAACCTGCCGGCACCTCCACACGCGCGTCTCAGACCACATGGGAATC
>JBAHVQ010000508.1:751844-767708 GCA_036872915.1 Nanipora kamurai
AAATTATATAACTCCCTGCCGTTAGACTTGAGAAAATTGTCTGAAACAAGTTCTTTTAAGAATGAGTTAAACAAATACAATTTTAACTTAACTTAGTAACTAATTTTATTGGTAATGATATTTTAATGGTTTCATTAATTTTTTTAGACTTAGTTACAGGACGAACACGAATAGCAGTCCTATTGTAGATAAATAACTATGTGCATGTGCTACTGAAGTTCTCATCCTGTATAAATATTTGTTAATAATAATAATAAATATTTGTTAATAATAATGGTGGTTGTCTATACAATAAGGTAATTTCGTTTACTTTCGCACATGCTCACCACACACCAAACTTTGAGATTTTTAATTGGTTAATTTGTACCACCTGTCCCGTTTTAGTAAATTGTACCCTTACTAATAGGTTAACTCGAGCAAACGCGAAGCGATATAAGGTTTTTAAAGAAAATATATTGATAATTCACGGTCACTCGCTCCCTCACGGTTGTCTCTCAATCTCTATATCTCTCTAATCAGTATGTGTTGCTATATGTCCCTTAAGGCATGTAAAAATTGTCATTTAGTTACCATCCATCAACTCAACAGATAAGAACTGAAAGGATTACATTATTTTATTGCTAAATAATTGAAATTGTCCAAATAGTCTGCGACACCCTAGTTACGCTACAAAACTACAAACATTCGATTAAAAAATGTGTAAAACGTGTATGAAAGGTTTCTTAGTGGTTGAAATGCTTTCAAATTACCTTCTCTGACACTATCTAAACGCTGTTAAAAAAGAATAAATAAAAGAATAAATTCTGATTGTAAGGCACACCTACATCGATTTCGTTAAGTCCGCCATTTACGAAAAAGGTCTATTATCCAATTGAATGCACGTATTTGATCACGTGCAACATGTACCTGATTAAACTTAACGCTCAAAAAATGACAAAGTGAGTCTCAAAAGAAATACGGTCCTAGACAATGGGTAAGCAATCTTGCAACTCTGAATTTGTAGTGGATCAAATTGCTAATTTGAATGAAAATGAGAGGCAAACATGGCCAGTCTGACATATACGTTTTGTCGCTACCAAGCGACTCATCATAGACCTTTCTGATTTGTTTAACTCGTTGAACATCACGTCCAAAGTCCCGTTCAAACTAAAAATGTTGGTGGCAATCTCGCCTTCTATCGCATAAGGATTCCCGATTGCTAAAACAGCCGAATCTAAATCACAATGCAAGTTTGACTTGCATTGAGAATTAAGATGAACGTTTTATATAAAGAATACTGATGAACATAAAATTTTATATAAAATGGTAATCCTAATTAGCATGAATTTCCTTATTTTAAAAACAAAAATAGATTAACTAATAGCCGGAGAGATCCTTAAGTGACACCGGCGGATCTAGAGAAGAACATACGGGGGAAAGCCCGTGAGGTGCAAGGCATATCAGTAGAAAGCCTCACCCACCCGGCGCACAAAACTGACAAAAGCCCTCAAGATTTTTTCATGTACTCGAAACTTAATTAATGTCCTTAACTGAAAGTAATATTTAAAATATCATTGATACAACAGTCATTGAGCCAGCTCTTATCATTATTATCGGCGGCATGGTCAATTTTAAAAAGCCAGAGGATGGAGTTCAGTTTCAGGGGAAATTATTAGCTGAAATATTCACACAATGGTTAACTGATGTCTTGCAACTTTAAATTGGTATATAATTGAACTGCAAATTAAGATTAACCTTTTTTATAAAAGAATACAAACAAACATGAAAAGTTATATACAATTGTCATCATAATTACCATAAAGCTTTTTATTTCAAAAAACACTGATAGATCAATCAATAACGGTAGAAATGTAATCCCCAAGTAAACACTCACAGCACGTGTTTCATCAAGTCTAAAAATTCTCACACTGCAAGAACGATGCCGCTGAGATTTTCCCTGATTTTCACTGTTCATTGACCCGACGAGATCAGACAAATTTGGCTCGCAGTGCCAACCAAGGTGCATAAGCTGGCTGGGTTGGGGCTAAAATGCTAATCATCTCCTGTATCCTTTATCACACCCCTTAACCCTACGAGAGCTGCATGCTTTGAGTGACCGGGACAAGTGCCTACGATTCACTGATTAAAGTATGTGTTCTCCTGAACTTGTTTAGGCAAAAAGCCAGGCGAATTAGTCCTGAGGTCCAAGAACTGCCGACAATAGAACCTGTTGCAGAAATAACAGAGAAGCAGGATAATGAAAATCCGGCTCCGAGCGAGGTCGGGCCACCACCGGGGAGACTTCCACCATTGCAGCCTTTGAAGGTAATGTCCAGTGCTAGTGATTCAATTATATGACATTATTTTTAAATATGCATGACCCTTTCCTTACTGGATTTAAAGTTTTATGATTCAATCTCGTATCTTAGTGACCGTGAAAGGCCGTTCAGTTTACGACTCGATAGTCAGATATTTTCCCGACCCGTATTCGCCAGCTTAGAGGGAACATTTTTAGGGGTAAAGTAAAGATTTTAGCAAAATGGGAAGTAACACCGTAAAAATGCATGTTTAGCAACCAGCTTTTCTGACCGTTCCTGGCGGGATCAAACATCCACCATTTTACTGATAAACTCGATTTTAGTCAATCATTACAGGGGAAAACATCCCGACGGTAAAAAAGGTTAATGGTTCAGAATAAAATCCAACCACATAGGTAAAATGTCGCGAGTTCTACCATGGCGTTGTCGGTAGTTTTTTTTATTTTATTTCAATCCATATAATAAACTACTTAACTTAATATTGATCTTGCTTCTTCGATTTGCCCTTGTTTTCCTCAGTCCCTCCCGAGGTCACATTAATTAGAACCAGTCCCTGACACAAACAATAATTCAAACCTTAAACCGAACCCTAGAATTAACCCCTTAGACACCAAATTCTTATTATGACTTCCAGAAGGGAAGGTCACTATCTAATATTTGGCTATCCAGAGATTTCAACGCCCACATTCGTCTCGCGGGAGATCGAAAACTAAACCTCCGGCATGTTATTTTTGCTTTATTGCAGGTTACCTTTGAAGGCGAGACGAAGTCTGATCATAGTTTTACAGTTGGTCATGGCAATTTACCGCACTTTTCCCATTCACACAAAGGAGATATATCAAAATCATTTGTAAGTGTTTCTAAAGCGGGTATGTAATTGTGCACTAGCATTATCAAACTCATTAATAATCCATGAGGAAAATTCAAAAGAAATGGATGTTTGATCAACAGATGTAAATCGGATACAGCATCGTCCAATTTACTATCCTTCAATACTACTCATCCTTCAATTTACTAAGCCAAAGTCTCTCCAACTTGAAAAATAGTTTGGAAAAATGGCTATTTAGATGCGTCTATGGCTCGCATGCAGCTCGCCTTGTAAAACAGGTACAGCTTGGCTGCTCATGCTTTATCTATTACTTGTATGTGACCAGCACGATAGCGAAAAAAAACAAAACTGCAGGTGGACTTGGCCTCACTGCCCAAAAAAACATTTAATAACACAGCATATGATTTCGTGTGAATGAGATATTAAACTTTTCCAAAATTACAGAAATAAACAAAAGATTTTACATTGAAGTTAACCGTCGTTGAAACGACCAAGCCCTACTCCTAAACTTCGTTGACAAGATGATTTTTTATTTCACAAAAGCAGTAGATTAAGTGAAAATTCCTTTATAAATCTTTAAAGACAAATACAAATAGTTAAATTAGTCTAGATTTCATAGCTTATTTCGTCGAATCATAAAAAAAACTAGTTTGGTAAGTGGTTTTACTTTCGTGTTAAATTTAAAGCTTATAATCTTGGACAAAACAGTTGAGAAAATGTTTTCAAATTTTGACTAATCATGAATTAGTTTATTGTTCATCTAAATTCCTCCCTCTCCCCCGTTCAGCTTTACCCCCATCAACTGTTGTTTGGTCGAGTAAACCATTTTACAAGACTTAAGCAACAACATGGAGCAACATTGAATTAGGGGTTGGGTGGTGTAGGTTTAGGTCCCCTAAAACTAGGACTTTGTAATTTCTCTAGCATATTGGTACTTTCCTCAACAGTTTTGTCCAAGACGTAGAGTTTTTTAGGTTGATCGGATCCCACAGGTTCTTTCACTGTTAATTTCAACGAGTTAATTGATCTCCGGAATGATTTCTTCAGTATTGAAAATAGACTGATAACTGGGTGTTAAATTAACCGGAGGTAACTCCTTGAAGTTAACATTATTGATAGTCGCATCACTGCAGCTTCAGTTGTTTGCCTGGTGTTGACTTTCATTTTCAGAGACAAAGGAAGCGACGTAAGTTCTTTAAAAAAGAAGTTTAAATTCGTTCCTACCATGCTTCTAAAGATTAAAAATACTTTTACGGACAAAAAGAATGCTCTGCACAGTCACTAAACTAGAAATTCTCACTTGATACACTAATAAATGCTTTGTTTTTCATTGATATTACCTTTCTCTTAAATACCTGAACTTTATCTTTACTTGCATACTCTTACATCCATCGTCCTGTGACCACTTCGTGCCATTTCTTTCTTCCAAACCTTTTTAACCACCATTATGGCAACAACTGAAAAGTGTACTAGCAGTGGTTAGAATAAAAAGATGACTTACTGAAGCAGGCACCACTCACAACTAACTCTGAACCATTTCTAACTTCTTTATTTGAAAATCACATAATTGTCAATGAACAGACAGGACGGAGGACCTCGATACTGCCACATGAGATGGTCAAGGTGAAATCCATTGCAGCTGGCCATATTACAAGGGAGATAAGACGGCATTCAGTCTCGGAAAAAGTCCTAACTAACGAGTTGAAAGAAGGCGAAAGCGAGGTGGGGACATCGAACGAATGTTTGGACAAGAATGAGGAAGGTGAAAAAAAGATCAAAGTATGTCTATGTCTACCAGCTGTGTCGATAAGCGTGCCAGAACATGGTGAAGGAGGTGGATTGGTAGCTATTTTCCGGTTTTTTATGGATTGGCTTTTGTTTATTGCATCGTTTCCATTCGTCTGTTTGTTTACCTGGACCATTCCGGACTGCTCCAAGCCCCATAATAGGAAATACTTTCTAGTTTCGTTCGTTGCTTCAATCATTTGGATCGCCATCCTCAGTTTTGGAATGGTCACACTCGTTGGACGTGCAGGATGTATCTTGAGCATTGATAAGTTTACGATGGGTTTAGTCGTGGTCGCAATTGGTACAAGCATTCCGGTAAGCTGTATTGAGTAACTGTAGCACCATAATACCTTTGGGATTTCATAGATTTCAAGTGGACCGAAAGGTGAAGTTATCGTGGTCAGTTGTTACTTCCGAAGCTGTTGGTAGTAAAACATTTTGGCCATATAGTAGAGTTTTGGCCCTGAAAGTAAGCCGACGAGGACAATTTTGTATTTTAGGCTCACTGAAACCCGGTTCAGGCATTCTAGATTTTCGGCAATATTTCTGGCAATAACATGAGTCCAGCACAATTTGGGGACGCATATTCACGCAGGTCCTCCTTAGATATCGAGGATCAAAACAATTTTTGCATTAGTGACGATACAGACTTGTAGACCTACTAAATATTTGAAGGCTTGGAGTTTTTAAGATTAAACTTGCACAAAATTTGACATTTGCATTTGACTGCCATTTATTACATTAAAGTGTTGATCATTATTGTATAATGATACTAATGGAGACAATGATGATAATAGTGATTATTGCATGATTATGGTTGTCCTCAGATGGCTCGACTTACACCAATGGACGATGGACTAAGACAACAACTACAACGATAATCTGAAGAGGTGGCGTTCACGTCAGTTTTTAAAATTAACACTATATAAAGCTGAGCTTTCATGCCACTAAAACTCAGCTGCAGGTAAATTTAAAATCGCTGAAAAACTGAAGTAATTGTATTAAAATTCTGCATTGTGATCTTCGGTGAAATTGTGATGTAATTTATATGATGTGAAGATTTTTTGACAGGCAAAATATTCTGAATGGTTGTCTGGAAAATGAATAATGTATCATAAATAAATCTATTTTAGAATACAGGAGTTTAGAAAAAGTACAAAGCAGCCCAAATGCAACTGCACTTAGTCATCAATCGTAAGTTACAGGAAGATAGACTGAAATAATTAGGGCGGGAAACGTTGTCATGGTCAATCTTGGGAAAGAAAGGTAATTGCCTCGAGAGCGTTAGAAAGCTGGTAAACAAGATGAGCACATCGCAAGTGCATGAGACGTGTCTTCAGTACGATTTTATTCTCTCATAAATATCAAAATGTTCACACTCAGTTAGTGATACAATGTATATGTTGATACAAAGTAAGCCTTGGTGGTGACAAGCTTAACCTTAAGTTTTTTTCTTGTAGGATGCTTTAAGCTCCGTCATAGTTGCACGAGATGGCTATGGTGACATGGCAGTATCGAATGCCATTGGTTCAAATGTCTTTGATATTGACTTAGGACTTGGTCTGCCATTCGTTCTGAAGTCTTTAATCGACGACATGGACCCTATCAACCTTTTAAATGACGAAGACCAGGTACTGTGATATAATCCTAACTTGTGGAGCCATAGCACTTCATAGATCATTGGCATTTTATTTGTACCTATTTCAAAAGTACAGCATGCATGTTTCAGTGCTGACCTGAACAACGATGTAAATATTCGGCGGCTACTTTATGTGATGGAGACGAGTTTAAAACTGTCACTGATAGCTGTAAATATAAGTATGACTTTTTAAAAAAATGAAAAAGCAACGACTATCCCAACGAACAACAATGGTAATGCATAACTACGTAACCTGACTGCTCGTGCTGATTTGTCAAGTAGTTGGGATGTAGTACAACTTTTACAAAGATTATTACAAAATCGTCTTATAACGATGCTTTTACTGTACTATTTCTTTTTCTTCGCAAAACATTTTGCTTCTTTCTGTAGTCTTACAATCTTGCAACATAGCGATTCCAGTCGTTTCAAAATAACCATTTGATATGGTTTTAATCGGATGACTGACACACGTGTAGTGAACACCCATCTCTTTCAGATTGGCCGCCCTGCCTTATCACTCTTGAGTGAGATTTCTGAAAAAAGCTAAATCTAAACTCGGTCCCGGTAGGATGAGCCTTCTATCGTTTTATCCTGGTTAACATCAGACTTTTTTTTCGTAAAGAAGAAATACACCATCGGGAAGGGGTAAATAATATTCACTTCCTGTAACACAATACTACTAAATTCTCATTTACTTTTTCAGGAAGCATACGATGACGGCTCAATGACTATTGTCCCTCACGCTAAATTTGGCTTTATTCTGCTGTTCATACTCCTCGTCTGCATCAGTGTATTTGCAGCGGTGAAGTTCCGCCTTGGGCGTGTGATCGGAGCATCATTCTTTCTCATGTACGTAGCGTTTGTAACATACGCTTACTTACAGGACTTGGCGTGCAAGCATGATTGCTAGTGTAACGCTACATTTACATAACACAGGTTCGAGTTTTGTAACATACTATAGACATACACAGTTTCAGAACGACTTTTGCCAAAAACAAATTAGCATTTAGTAATTCAATTAGGTTTTCTTGTAAATATCCAAAATGCTTTTCTGACAATAAAGACTTCTTTAACGACCATTGTGGAAATACAAGTGATACTTTTATATTTTCAAGGTATGCTATTGCAGTAGAACCCCGCTGTCTCGAATTCAGCGCTCGCTTCCACAATGTAAGATATAGAAGCTCAAGTATACTCAGTCTGCAGAAGCTTTATTTTTTTCCACAATACCGTTAAGAATATATTTTATTTATTTCATTTTATTTGAACATGTTTTACTAGGATAGCTGCTTCAGTTATAAAAAAAACTGCTATCAATGCAGAATGGTTTCATTCATCGCAGTTAATTCTGTTCTCACATCAACAACACAACCCAGAAGAAATGAACGATCAGGAATTTATTCCATCCAGAGCTAGTGGATAACTAATTGCATTCCTATCAACCAGTTTCTAGATGTTATTTATGATAGTTCGCAAGGAATTATGGTAAAATGTACAAGCCACCATCTTTACTGTTAAGGTTGATTGGATCGCCAAATTCATTAAACAAATTCGTTTAATACCACTGTAATGCTTAACGCTAGCATGTAAATGAATTTACGAAGTCTTACGCAGACATTTAGTGTTACATTTTTGATAAAAAACATCTGAACTAACATTTAAATCTTTTTACCGCTTATATTGTTTTCTCTTCCTAAACGGTTGATTGGAAGTGAAATCTGTTACGCATAAACAAGAAACGATGTATGCGATTTGGAACTCCGCTTCACCAAATCAATGTTTTTTCTTCGCTTTTTGCAGCCGGGATGGATTGCTCACGACGATTTGTAAATAAATCTATTGTGCAAAGCATGGTTTGACAATCATTCTATTATGTACAAGTGTACCCTGATTTATTGCTCCAGTCTCCCTTGGAAACTCTGATTTTTTGTTCGCTAAACTCGAAACTGAGTCACTGATGCAAGCTCACTTTACGAGAGAGGGTAACCCAGGTAAATCTACAACAATATTTGTCCTGAGTTGTTCAGTAACTTCTTTTGTCGCATTGAGTTTAGTTTCTTCATCCACCTGTCATTTTTGCTTTCCACGCGTTCGTGCAACTAAAATAAAAAAAAGAAAAAAGCCAAGGTGTTCAACTTAAATAGCATGATATTGAACGCAGAGGAAGTTATTTTACAATGAAATAATGATGTCATTCCAGGGTATAGATCTTCCTAAGCACAAAGCTCTTGGAAGAACACCCACATCCGGAAAAGTTGTGACAAGAAGATGTTCTTCGATTATTGATAGACCGTATTATTATTGTACGAACGTAATTACACAGTGTACTTACTAATGATGCCATAATCCCATTTCCTTCTTTACGTGCTTCACGGGGTGCCTCGATTGGTTTTACAGCGGTATGTTTTTTCATATGTTCACTACCAGTGACACCAAATATGGCGTCGTCGTGATTCCGGTCATGAGAATTGGCTGGATCTTCACTGTCACCCTTCAAAAAATAAATTCCAGAAATTTCATGCAACGAAAGTTGCGCATTTCCAAGAAACATAGGAGAGTAGTCAAAGCTCCAAATCATAGCCATTAAGTAGTGAAATTTTATCATGATTAAAAGGTTATGTCGTATGGCGTTACAGGACGTTACGGGAAGCAATGTTACGTTGTAAGACGCCAAGTTACAATGTAACACATTCACGATGCCAAACACCACGTTATGGGTAAGATATTACTAGAAATTTCTAATGCAATGTTACGAATTAATGTATTGGTCGTCATACTACGTTACTCTTAAAATCTTTGAGCGGCACTAAAAAATTCTATTCAACTCGTGAGACGTTACATTACACCTTTTGCTTTTCATTAAAGCGAAAGCAGTGTTTATTAGAGTGATTGTCATCTTCAGTAGTGTCTTTCAAACTTAATAACGCCAAAATAAATAACGCCAGTAAAATTATAATTGCGCTAAAAGTAAATTCATTTACAACAAGTAATTAAATATTCCGTTAAATTGAAGTTCGGTAACTTTAATGTAAAAACATTAACATTGATGGTATTTCATTAGCGTCAATCCAAAGTCAATAAGAAAAATGGGGAAATCAACAAGTTAAAATAAAAAGCCAATTAGCGATAACGCGTACATATTGATATGTTTTGTATGAAGAAGACCGGTAGTAACAATTACCAAGATCGGTAATGTCTACAGGAAACTGTTGCACAAGATATAGCACTTGAAACGTCATTTTCAAATGTGTGCGGCTACAGAAAGCGTTAAGATGACTGAACAGAGGATATAGAGAATTCGCAGCATAACAGGGAAAGGTTAATACTGGTTTTCGAAGAGCCAGAACAAGACTATATCTTACAATGGCAGATATTTTGGGGTTCCATCGCTCAACTGCCACAAAGATAATAACCAAAGAAGGGAAGGTTAAGAGTCCTTACGAACCTTACCTTATCTTCCTGCTATATTCTCTCTCTCTCCTTCTTGGCTCAGTCATTGTAAGGTTCAGTATAGCCGAAAACAAGTGAAAACAACGTTTTAAGTGCTACCTTGTGTAATTGTAGGTACAACATACACCCACATATTATCACCAATTGGCTTTTTATTTTATTTTGTTAATTTCCCCGTTTTTCTTACTGATTTTAGATTGACGCTAATGACATACCATAAATGTTAATGTTTTTTTTAAATTGACATTATTGAACTTTAATTTAACGAAATATTTAATTACTTGTTGTAAATGAATTTGCTTTTAGCGCAATCATAATTTAACTGGCGTCTTTGAAGTCTGAAAGGCACTATTGAAGATGACAATCGCTCTAATGAATAACGGTTTCGCTTTAATAAAGGGCAAAAGGTGTATATGCTACTACTTCGCTAGACTTCTCAATTTCGTTGTAATGTGTTATATTACGACGCAAAACGTTACCTGCGTCACAAATAGTTATGTAGCCAGATCCAACAGAAACGTTCCAGACCTCAACTTAACCAAAAATTCTCAGTGTTGGGAGTTATGTAAACTAATCGGTTACTATAGTGACCATATAACATAAGCAGTGCGCGACGTTTTAAGTGCTTCAAGGTGAATAGCTTTTTAATACTTTTTAAAAATTTTCATAAAGTTGTTTGATCAATTCAAACCCATCAGATACCTTATTTCAATAACCAAAAAGAAGTCGAATAACTCGAGAACGTAAACAAATATCAAAGCACCGTCGACGCCATTTTTCGTCGCCGCGAACGCTCTTTTAAACAAACCAAAAATTATTTTGTCCTCATTCCAACTCCTTCCTGTCCGTATGGTCCTCCTGACAGGAAAGAGTTAACAAGGGTTTAAAACCTATTCCCTAACTCTTTTCTGTCCGTATAGGTCCTCAGTGCCCTATGGAGACTTTAGTATTTTACTGTGGCTAACGGCAGAGGATTTTATTCGTCAAGGGGAAAGTCCTTGGACAGGAAAGAGTTAAAGAATACTTGTATATCATTACACACATCACATAACACGGTATAATATACCACCATATTAAAAAAAATCTTTTCATGTCACAATCAATGGTCAACGTAGTGTAAATAAAAAAAAACACCTACCAGTTTAGATCTCTGCGAAACGAACGTTTCAGGAACGAAACTAGGACTTTCAATTTTTGCGAGCGCTTCTACATCGGGGATGTACGGCGTCGAGTTCTTAAACCCTACGGAGATATTGCCAATTAATTTACTGTTAACAACAAGACGGCAATGACATGCGAGTGACGATACTTGTTTGCGAAGCGCGCCTTCGTTCATCTGACGGTTGACAGTACCACTCCAACAGAGTGCATCAGAACTGGTGTGTAAGATGTGTTTGATATGATCGTTTAGCTGTAGCAGTGAAGTAACAAAGCTGTGAAATCTACCATCGTCTATTGTGCCATACCTCTAGAATGAATACTAACGTACGACAGGTGTTCAGTAAGAACAGTTGCTTTATCACATTGGCTAATAGAGACCACAATAGAGATAAAACACGTATCAGTCTATCATATCAAATACAGTATTGACAAATACACATGCAGTATCAAACTGATTCAGAATTTAAAGACGAACAGAAAGCTTCGGTCTGTTGGTTTACAATTGCTGCACCATATTTATTAGACTGACCGTCACACGTACCGACTGAATACGCCAGCATATTTGTTATCGATTATACAGGCATATTCAATTTCATGTATTTGAGTATTAATGCCAAATATTCCTTATATATGCCGGCATATGCTGGTTTCGATACTCTAGTTATGAAGAAACAGGGCCAGGCCATGCCATACTTCAACAAAAACGGATGTCACTGCCACAGTTAGACGCCAACATCATTCATGGCTTATTTCCCAGTAACGATGCCCTCCGAGGCCATCATGCTATCACCAGAGATCTCTACAATTTTCTAACAGCCCCGACATCACGCCTGATAAAGAGTGTTTTTATGAGGGTATTCGCCAATCCAGCTCGCTGCAGACAACTGGTACATGGAAACATTAAGTAGGAGATGTTGCTAAGTTGGCTAAGGACGATTACAGTGGTACAGAAAATTGATCTAAGTTAAACACTGGCTTAGTTTCCAGATTGGCTCAGTTTTCCGTGACCAATGCAGCTACTGTTAAAACTACATGATAACTCCCGAACGAGTGACTGAATTTTTCAAAGTCGCTAAATAGTGGAAAGATGTAGTTCACTATGTTTCTCCTCTGCATTTTCTTAGTTTCTTGTCTGCTCTGTATTTACTGATCTCTCCAGCGAAATTTGGGCATGAAGTCAACACAAAGAGAAACGACTCGCTGGCAGAGGTGAATGAGCGACAAGTTTAATTCATATGTGTCAGTCCTGACTTTTGGCCGGGAATATATTAAAAAATTGCAAACTAGTCGACAAAGATCGGATCGAGCAGTTAAACAACCTACCCAATCGCAAAGCTGAGAACAAGGAACAAGTAACGAGTCATCTTCACAAATAAATAAACAGAACAAATTAACATTTATGTAAAATACCTCCATCTTTTGCCTCAAAACTTCTGTCTTTATCCGATTCCTAAAAGGATTATAATATCAAGATAATTGATTTCGTAAAGCATAAACACAAATCAAAAACCACAAAGATTCCCGGGTCAAATGATTGGGGTTACCTAATTCTCAGGTAAACTCGTAAGATGGTTACTAGAACTTACATTAATACGATAAAATAAAATAAATAAAATAATACGATACGTAAAACCTTAAATGATCCCTTCAATCCTATACTTTCACGAACGATAAATCTCTTGGTGCAATTGCCTATGAATGTTCACTTACTTGAATTGCAGGAGTCTCACTTAAGATGGGCACCTAAGTAAAGGTTTGTACAACCAGGCCCAGGGGCTTAGAATTTGTGCCCGGTAGTCCCGCCCAACGTAACTACACCCCCTGATAGTGGGTGAACTTCAGAGAAATATTGTATAACTACTATAAGTCAAATGACAGTGACACACAGTTACAGTGGCTCCATACAGTTTCTAACTAAAAGACTGTAAGGTTAGTCCTGCTTTTGAAAATGAGATGTACTGATTTCATCAATGTCATGCATAATTGTTGTGACAAGCAGATAACCATTTGTGCCATAATAAAAAAAATACTGATGGGTGTTTGCTATATCTTTTCAAACGAACCAATATTTCAGAAGAAAACTCGAGGTCAGGGAAAGATTAACTTATTCAAGTGTTTGATCAAGGTATCAAAACAACGTCTCGGTGCCGATTTCTTTTGTGTCTTCCTCATGAATTATTAATGAGTTTGAGAATGTTGTAGTAAAAATTGGTTGTGCTTTTAAACTGAATTGTACAAGCAGAGTGTTCCTGGTAAACTGAAATGATTTTTTTGCTAAGTCTGGCTGTTGATCGGCTGTTGTGAAACGTCCTTCTTGTCATCACAACCACTGGATCACTATTTTACAGTGTTGCATTTTGATGCCAAAAAATGTCTCAATTTTTTGACAGTCAAATTTGCACTTTTCCACGTTTCAATAAGTTGTATGAGGGCACCTTAGAATGGATATCAAAAAATTGTACCTTAGATTTCGATGACAATGTCCTCGATTCACTGCTGCAAAATAAAAGAAAACCACTGTCGAAATATTGACTGTTTTTAAGAAGGTTTTAGTCTTACACAGCATGCTTCCTTAATTCCAGGACGCGAGAAATAATGTGATTTGTGACATGGTTTTCTCATTAAGTACCACTGCATCAAGGCCCAGTTGCATAAAATTTGGCCATACGATCATGCGTTACGTCAGATGTTCATGGAAGGTCTGACGTAATACGTCTGAATGTACCCTACACGTGCGCCTGATGTAAAATTGGGTTGCACCCCGCTGGTCCTTAGGGAAACGTAATTACAGTACGTTTGACGTTCATATACAAAATCAATCGCATGCATGAAACAATGAAGGTCAAGTTTGTATACAGTAACACTGCTAAGCTCATAAAAACGTACCCCGTTTATATGATAAGTTCACAAGAGTTGTCAAAGATATTGCACTTTAACTATTATTACAATACTCTGACTAGTATAATTATAGAGACAGTGAGAACACTAAACATTGCTGAACAATGAACAACTGTCACAGTTATGCTGTTGTATTTTTTTGGAGATGTTGATGTTATTGGTATTTTTCTTTATGATGAAGTTTATTACCTACCATTATATATTCTATTACACGATAAGTGTACAAACATTGTAACAGATATTGTCCTCTAACTATTATTACAATACTTTGACTAGTATAATTATAGTGCCAGTGAAAACACTAAACACAGCCGAACATTGAACAACTGTGAGAAGATTTTGCTGTTGTAGTTTTTGACGATGTTACCGTTACCTTTCTTAATGATGAAGTAATGTTACCTTTCTTAATGACGACGTTTATCACTGTTTTTGAACGAAGTAGTTTTATTTATTGTTTGTTGCTTTTGCTCTGCACTCACTACAATATTAAACGACAACACTGCTGCAATGATAACCACAATGTTGGCCAAAAAATTAATTATTGGCCAGCTCTAATGTTGTTCCAATATATTTAGCGACATGACAGCAAGGTCCAAATTTGCCTTTCAAGCACGGCCCTAGCAAAGTGGTAGGAACGAGGAAGAAAGTAATACAACCAACATTTTCACAAACGAATTTATCAATAGAGTGTTTTCACATGACGTCATAGTCGCCACGTTGGTGTTCCTTAACAAAAGAGTTTTAACTATCTTCTTTTGTTAGGTACACCAACACGGCCGACATGACCGTTGTTCTTTGAATCTATGGGGATTGAGTGAAAACGCTCCATTAGTCGATTGTGATCCATTATTTGAGTATGAACATTTCTTTTAGTGCTTCAATAAGACAATTTTTCGCCAGTTTTATGCGTGTGACCAATTATTATTTTCAAAAACTGTTCTGTTTACGAATTCACAGACCACAGTTGATAAATATCCTTCTTCTGCAGTACCAGGTTAGACTTCTTTTGGTTTTGAAACATTTTGTTTAAACCAAAACGAGAAGTGTCAATTTTTACAAATATCCGAAACTACTTAAAAACACTCCAGTTTGGTCAACTGCTACCCACTTGATAGGAATATGGTAAAAGGTCATGTAGCCAATGGCTGTTGCTGGCATTTTCAGTGCTAACCCTGGCGACTTTATCTATTACATGGTAAATTTAAAATTTCAACAACAGTTCATTTTGTAAATTTGTGTAAAATGTCTTGCTAAAATATTTCAAAATCTTGTAGAAAATAGAGACCCACAATATCATTTCTTGGTAAGAGCATGGTCAATTGAGATACATTGTTTAGGGACGCGGTAAACTTCAAAGCGGCTAAAATTGATCTGCAATTTATGTTGACGATGTCCTGAAAGTGCATGAATCTTTCGTTTTTACGTTCATTAATGCCATAAAGCACACTGAACCTAAGCGCTTCTGTTGGTTGACTGCTTCATTATACTAAATGCACAATGTGTTCAGTAAGCGTGAGAAAGTGCACACATTTGCACAAAGGTGAACAAAAACATAGAACAAAGCCCTTTTGCGCGTTTACAGCAGATGTCTCTCAATTAACTAGGGGACGAGTCTGCAGTCTTTAATAAAATTGTAGAGCTGGGTACTTTGCACATGTTCTAAGTACTGATCGTGTTCGACTGACGAGCAGTGAGACATATAGATGTCCTTTGAAAACCAATATACTAGGCCGTTTGCCGTGGAACGTTTTCGTTCACTTTCATTAAGCATGTCGTGGAACTGAGTGAAAAACACATAACTT
>JBAHVQ010000508.1:776216-809931 GCA_036872915.1 Nanipora kamurai
GAGTTCAAATCCCGCTCGAGTCAACTTTTTCAGTTGACTTCAGCAGTGTAGGTTTAATGTGAATTTATCATTTCATAGTACAGTAAATATAACTATAAAAGAGGGCTGTTCTGGGGTTTGTTTGGTAAATACATGTCAGGGGTTCAGAGGAGAGCTAGCCAGGTTGACCAATTGGCCTATGTTTACTGAGGGGTCTTCCTTTGGCCAGTAAAATCGTCTGGCATTAACCAAAGTAAAGTAATGAAAGAGGCCGTTCTACGGGCGATTTTGCCAAATATATGTAAAGATTTAAGAGGTGAGATAGCCAGGTAGGCCAGTTGGCACATTGTTTACCAAGGGGTCTCCCTTTGACAAGTAAAATTCTCTGCCGTTAGCCAGAGTAAATTAGTCTGGCATTAGCCAGAGTAAAGTAGTAAAACAGGTTGTGCTGGGATGGTTTGACAAATAATGGGTTAAGTTACAGCTAATCAGGACACCTAAATGGCTACAGTGTCAAAGTCTGTTATATACCGGTACTTCCTTAAGTAAGTAGCCATTCAATGAAAGTTTTACTTGATGATTAAAGGTAATACGTTAATTTCTTGGTACAATGAAATATAATTTTAATAATAATAATGATAATAATAACAATAATAATAATAATAATAATAATAATAATAATAATAATAAAGACTTTAAATAATTATAATAATAATAATAATAATAATAATAATAGACTTTATTGATATACTTCCAGTAGGAAATATTCCGGCCAAAATACACATGTACTGTAATTAGACTGACACTAAAGGACAACTTGTTTGTATACAGTGAGTGATAAACATGTGCCATTTGATTGTTTACTGTATCTCCTAATTGTGAATAAACTCTTGTCAGCATAAAACGAAATTGAATCATGAGCAAAACGGTTGATATCAACTAAGGATGTTGGTAGAGTCTTGAATGTCACTGATACTGTATGTAAATCCAAGAACTGAACCTTGAGGTACACCACATGAAACTTTCAACAATGATGATTTTAGTACTATTTAAAACACAAGCAGCAGTGTTTTATACCTGGTAAAACACATGCTGCGAGTGTTTTGAATGGCTTAAAATACTCATTCATATTCAATAGGCGTCTTGACATATCGCGATGGAAAAAGGATATGCGTTCCGGAATAGATAAATGGAGCGTGCGCTGGGAATCGAAACCATTGTAGTTAGAAAATAAGAAAATCGTAACTACATAGGGTTACCAATCTATCTGAAAAGGCATCCAGATAGTTCACGGCTTTCGAAAGAAAAAAATTAGTGAACAATGAAGGAAAATGCTAATTACATAGTCGATACGCATAGGCCAGTAACCAACTGAACTTTGCTGAGACGACTAGAGGACGTTCGTCAAACTCGTTCTCTCAGAAAGACGATTTCTGAGGCCTAGACGGGAATCGAACCCGCAACCTTCTGATGGCCGGTGAAACGCTCCAATCATTGAGCTACCACGACTCAGATGGTGAGCTAGGGTGTAGGTTTGTCATATGTACTGCCTAAGCGGATGTCACGATATGATAATAATGATGGAAATACTTAATGCTCAACACTGCACCCTAGCTCACCAACTGAGTCGTGGTAGCTCAATGGTTAGAGCGTCTCACCGGTCATCAGAAGGTTGCGGGTTCGATTCCCGTCTTGGGCTCAGAAATCGTTTTTCTGAGAGAACGAGCTTGACGAACGTTTTTCAGTCGTCTGATATTTACCAAGCTCCCACATAAACCAGCTTTGTGTTCAGCATTAAGTAGAACTTTGCTGTCTTGAAATTAGTTTAGTCTTCTGAGCGCTGCTGAACTGAATTTAACGGAAATTCAAGCCATCCAAGACGGAAACACAGGAGAAGAAGGGAACTGGAAGGAACTCTGTAAATATTTTAGAATATACTGAATCGCTAGATTTTGATGTCTCGGACGAGCTACTGAATGGTATCGCTTGGCAGGAAACTAGTGCCTCTGAAGCTCAAGTTGTAATGAGTGATGAGTTGTTCAAGTAGGTTGCAATATATACAGATTAAAGAAATATAATCCCAATGTGTTTAAAACTTATCTGTACCTGAATGCACGTCTGAGTGTAGGAGACAAAATTACCCATTACAGACTACAGTAAAATACAATACTTTTGCTCTCAATTATTTTTAGATTGCACAATTGTGTCTTTAAAAAGCCATACGGTAGATCTCTTTGATCACTGTATGGTGTCTATAAATAAGCCTATAAAATAAACCCAGTGGCTATTCGTACGGGATCCGTACACCAACTTGTATTTGCTATTCATACGGGATAGTTCAGAGTATGCGCAATACAGCTATTTATTCTTTACATCGCCCGTGGGGCGCCCGTACGCTTAGCTTATATTTGCTATTCATACGGGATTCATTCTCCAGACTTACTTCGTTCCGTTTTTAGCAGTTATATAGTCTTAATAATTTTAGTTCTGCTTTTGTGGTTAGAGTTAGGGTTAAAAAACGCGTTGGTTGCTCATTTTGTTCAACCGAGGATATCTTTGAACGAACTGTACATCCCTGCTACTTGTATATATTCAACGATAATACATTACTACGAATTCGATGCTGTGTGGTTTAATGTTGAAAAAATAGTAATTGAAAGCGGGTTGAGCTATTCCTTGTGGATAATAGCTGTATTGCGCATACTCAGAAGAATCCCGCATGAATAGCAAATACAAGTCGGTGTACGGTGACGTATGAATAGCCACTGCGATTGATCATCCTTAGCGATTCATAATGGACAAATCACTTCTCACTAAAGAATTCTACGGGTTGATTACATGGAGACTCAATCCTTTAAAGTTTTGCATGGTGATAATTGATATACTATGTATAGTTTGTGGAACACCACGTTTTATTTTAATGCTAAGCTTTCGTCCTGTTGACTCAGGACTTCATCAGAGCAATTGCTCGGCAAGCCAAGTAAATGTCACCCAGAATGACAATAATGAGGAGGTCGGCAAATCGTGTCTTCTCAACAGAGAATAAAAAAATTTCAACATTGAATTTGCCCTTACTGTAATTTATCGTAACGCCAGTCGACATCTCCGGGAACCCAAGCTAATTTAAGAACCGCAGAGTTAGTTTAAAAGAACAGGTAGCCTAATGGAACTCCTTTTTGGGAGCTCCGAAATCGTGAAATAATATAGCGGGTGTCCGTTGACTTCCCAGGGAAATTTTGTATTTTCTGAGGTGTTTTTTTAAAAAAAATTATCAAGATCATTACAAAGCAATCGTTGTAGCCCCTGACCGTCTCTAAGCTGTATTAACATTGAATAGGATAGGTAGTTATTTCAGACCGAAAAAAAAACGTCGTGCTACTTTACTGTTAGGGCTAACAAATGCAATTATTTGTGATTAAATGCGTCAAATTGAAATTGTATATTTCACGCCGAGTAGTTTGCAGATTCTGTTTACTCTTTGTCCTGCATACAGGGCACCAGTGCATGCTCTTCTCCAACTATTGTATTTTTCTCTCACTTCCTGAGACGAATATTATGTTAT
Source organism: Nanipora kamurai (assembly GCA_036872915.1). Classification (NCBI taxonomy): domain Eukaryota; kingdom Metazoa; phylum Cnidaria; class Anthozoa; order Scleralcyonacea; family Helioporidae; genus Nanipora; species Nanipora kamurai. The sequence continues at coordinate 779,758 of JBAHVQ010000508.1, forward strand.
TATGAATCAAGAATCAAGTTATTATCAACCACAATTATCATGTTCATATGGTAACTCTTTCCACGTTATTATGGAATTTGTTTCATTGGCAATAGACTGTTTGTATATTGTTTGGATTACTGTTAAAACCGAAAAGTATGGTTCTTTTTATATAATAAGAAATGCATGGATAAGTATAAAGTTCAACTTGTTATTTCATGTCCTTAGTTCGGCATAAATTTATGGCCCATCGCAACTTTTAATTTAGTAATGATTGAATATGGTTCTATGCTGATTTGTACAATGGAAATATTTATGATAATGGAAATCATTTTAAAAGCCTAAAAGTAGATTAGCGGTTGGTGAGACTTTCTGAGAACATGCAAGTATAGCCAACATAGGTGATTAGGAATTATGCAAATAGCCATGGGAGAGGGGAGCTGGAGACCAGGCATAGGTTTAGAAATTAAAAGTCATGTTAGTCACACTTGTCTCACTAAGTATATACCCTGACATACGGAAGCTCACCTTTTTATCCAGCGACCAGAGTCGCCTAGAGAGTTCCAGGGGGCCATGGCAAAAACAATTTTCGTGCCCTCATGCTTTTTTTAATTATAAGAGGGCAAATCTGTAACGGGGTTGATTGCTAGATGTGGTATCTGGTGATAAGAGCTGCATGTATTAGAAAATGGAAATTCCAAGCTCAAAAAACATCCCCAAAGGAGCATATTTCTGTTTACCCATCCATTTCTTCTTTCGGCGCTCCGGTGGTAGTGTCTTCAATTGTCACACTGTGACTCTGTACAGTAAGCCTTTTAAGGAGCTGTTATATCAGCCAGGCAGGCCAGGTTAATCAAGGTGGCTGGCTTCATACTAATTTCCTTTGCAGTTTCCATGGTAGTCTCCCCGTTTGATCTGGCCCAGATGTCACTCAATCTAAGTAGGGTGTTCATTTAGACAAGCTAAAATTTTTCCATGTAAAGTAATGGGCAGCCTAAGTAATCAGGCTAGATATAACCTCGTTACACACTTTGATCTAAATTTATATTTTAGAGAACTTTTCATTCCATATGTTGTAGTTGATCTAATTTCTGAAATAAAGCTTTTTCAGAAAAAATCTTTCCCACCAATTTGCACTTGCCTACACCTAACCCTAAACCCTCAATGCTAACTAGACTAGTATCAATCGACTAATTTTACTCTTACACCTGAAAATTTTATCTGTCTAATGCCAGAGGTTATACTCCAAACCATTTTCTAAGAACAAAAACAAAAATTACAAATACAAATGAAATATTCATTAAAAACAGCTATGTATGAAATGTAAATAGTACCACACAGTTAGATTGTTCATTCTTGCAGTGGGTATTCGCACAAAAAAACAACTTTTCAGTCATTTCAGAACTCTTAAACAACAATAAAAATCGAAAAATCTGCCCATAAAGTCTTAACATGAATTTGTCTATGGGATCACCGAGAGACCTGTGTTAACAAGGCCTCATAAGAGACCACTTTTAATTTTTTTTGTCCCATTTTAGTTTATGCAGTGTTATTTCTTGCAACGGAAACCACATTTTGTTTAGCATTGTAGTACACAGATGCTTATACTGTCAGAACCATTTCCATCAAGTCGTCATCGTCTAGGATTGAAAAGTCTTTCGTTGGTGTTGAGTTGTTTTGTTCAATACAGTTGGTGTAGTTGGCGCAGTTTGTCGTCAAACACCAAGAAGATCAACAGTAGAACCTTCTTTGGAAAATAGAAGACAGCTGCAAGCCTGTAAAATTATGATATATTCCAAACCACAGTTTTGGAGATACTTGCTTTTCAAAATATCAGATCTCAAATGTTAAAAGGTTTCGACAGTCGCTCGGAATATACGTATCCTGAGACCTAAGACTCCAGACGTAAACCTGCGCAAAGCGAATATTTTCATACTCAATATTTGACTCTGAAGATGGCCGCCGCTAAGGCTGTCGAAACGTCAGTCACTTCTACCAACAGTCTTTCTCAAGACTACACTAACCTGGACGATCAACTTCCACAAACATGTCAACGGTCACAAATTATTCAAAACTTGAAAATACAAGGATGTGATAAATTTCATATATCTTTGGAGAACTCTGTTTCTTACAATTACCATCTTATCAACCATAGTGATTTAATGACATGAAATGAAAACGATATTACAGTACTTCAAAAAAGTTATATTGGGAGTAGGAAATCAAGCCTTAACGGCATACGACGAATGGAATAAATAATTACAACATTGTTTCGAAAAGTTATCTTGCTATGAACGTTACTCAGCTCACCAAAGGTTTCAAAACTATCTTTTCTGAACGCTACATGAATTCAATTTACTTTACAAGGTTCATCTGACAGTCATTCTCACAGCATTCGAACAGTTTCTCGGAAAGAATGATTTTTTTAGTTAGTTTAGCCAGTTGGGATTCTTCTCTTAATCATATTGTGAAGAAATAGCAAAATTCTCACTCAGTATGGGTAGGTTATTTACAGAAACCGGTATGCAAGAATAATCATAAATTGCGACCGCTTAAGAAATCAAGAAGCAATCATAAAAAAAATCTTTGTATAATCTAAGATCTGGGTGACAACGATTGTTATTTGGTGTTTTTTTCTTTGTAAACTACAATGCCTTTGTCTACCAAGTCGGGAATCTCTACAGCAAGCCATGGCCCAAGCTGAAAGTATGGAAAAAATAGATTAAAGAATAAATCTAAAAATAGATAAACCAGCATAAAAACACAAGAACCCAAAAAAATTATACAAAAGCAAAAAAATAAAGCAATTAAAGTCAGGTAGGAAAAACAAAGAGGGAAGGTAGGGAAAGAAAGAAATCGGAAGGCAGGATAGGACGGAAAGGATTAATAGCACGTGACGGAAGAATGGGAAGGGGAGGATGGGTAGGTAGGAAAGGATAAGAAGGAAGGAAAGGATAAGAAGGAAGGAAAGAAGGAAGGAAGGAAGGAAGGAAGGAAGGAAGGAAGGAAGGAAGGAAGGGAGGAAGGAGAGAGAGAGAGAGGGAGGGAGGGAGGGAGGGAGGGAAGGAAGGAAGGAAGGAAGGAAGAAAGAAAAGAGGGAAAAAAGGAGGGAAGGAAGGAGGGAAGGAAGGAAGGAAGGAAAGAAGAGGAAGGAAGGAAGGAAGGAAAGAAGAGGAAGGAAGGAAGGAAGGAAGGAAGGAGGGAATAACGGAATAAACGAAGGAGGATGGGAGGAGGAGGAAGGGACGGGATGGGATGAGATTGAAGAGATGGAAACGATGACAAGGACTGAACGCAAGCGATGAGGGGGGAGGGAAGAACAAAGCTATTAAATTTACTTTTGAACTTACACCTAAAGCCATTGCGTGTGCGATTCCAAATTTAGGGACATTCCTAGCCCATAAAGGCTTAAAATGTTCTGTGAGACATATCTTGCCACCTCTGACAAAAAAAAGACAAGAAAAAAAAGATAAAATGAGTCACTAAGGCAATGTGATCTTCTTGTACTATACAATCTTTCACAACAATGAAATATATCCCCCTCCTTTTTATCATCGAAATGTAATTAAATTATCATTTAAGATGGTTTATGATTGGTAAAAGAGACCCCTCGGGGTCCCAAAAACAGCTCTCTCAAAACCAACCAGTCAGTCGCTATTTATGTCACCCGTTAAGATAGTAGGACCACCTCTTTGAAGAATGTAGTTCTGTAGTAATGCCGTTCTGAGATTGTGTTGTCAAAGAACAGACCACGGAAAGTTGGAAACTGGACTGTATCGAAAACCAACTGATACCGGCAAGTACCTCCCCTTTGACTGTCACCATTATATATGCCAAGAGAAGTCCTTCTCAAGGTCTTTGTTTTTGAGAGCTGAATGTATACTAACTACTTTCGATGCTAAGGAAAGTGAGCGAAAACATATATTCGATGTTTTGAAGGTTAACAGTTATCCTAACGATTTCTTAAAAAATCTGCTTAAAACCAGTTAGACCATCACGCACAAACACTGAGAATGAAAATTCGATGATAGGTTTTGCGATTGTTCCGTATGTTCAAGGAACATATTGAAAGAATCTTAAGTAGTTTCAACGTAAAAGTTGCCCAAAAGCCACTCTTGACGTTGCAAAGCCAAAGGATCGTGTTGCGAAGGATCAGAGAAAAGACGTGATTTATTCCGTTCCGTGTAACGACTGGGATCACGAGTACATCGGACAGACTAAACGTTGCATTGGAACGCGCTTAAAAGAGCGCCAAAAGGCAGTTTTCTTCACAAGAAAAAGAAAATTCTGCATTGTCGGAGCACGTGTGTCTAACCAACCACACGATTGCGTGGGAAAATTCCAAAATTATTACCACCAATCCACTTTACCATCAAACATGTTGTCTGGAGGCGTGGCATAGCAATAGCGCCCGCTCTCCATTGAATCGCGATGACGGTGGTTTATTACCGGATAACTAGTTTCTCCTCGTTAACAGATAACGTCATCAATGGTTCTCTAAGGATATAAATAAGGACCTCATGTTCAGATCTATCACCCCTAATAAAAACACTAGACAGAAGTGTCAAAACGTTCCGTCATGAACGGTAGTTCTGTAAGCTACGTTCAAAACTTTTTAAACTAGAGTTACGTGAAACCATGTCTAAAAATGACACTTTCTTCATGTTGAGGACGTAGAGGTTATCTTACATTTACCGAATCCGAAAACTGGTTTTACAGCTATTTTCAATTCAACGCCGTTCTTTTGCTGTTATGGGCTTAGAGTTAAGGTTACGGCTGGAGTTAGGGCGAGGGTCGTTATGAGTTATGCCCCCCTTCCCAAGCGGTGTCCCTCAAGTAATGTCTAATAATTCCATGGTTCAGCATCAGATATGAAAATTTGTGTCTGTCTCCTCCATTTTCGTACCTAAACATTGCTTGCGTAAAGTTTACCGATATCTAAAACACAGGAAAACATGGTACTGACGCAAATTTATTGTCAACTTTCGTACGATCAGACATCGAGAACACATGGCAGAACTGCCACATATGTCGGGTGTTGTTAATAAATAATTTATTTTCTATTTTTAGCTGGATTGTTCGTTGTTTATTTCCCAGGAAATAAATATACGACTTCAGTGAACTATTTCAGCTTTTGCTATTTTCCCAACCTTTCTGTTTGAGTTTGGACTCGAAAAAAGCATTTTTGAAGTCTACGCTAGAAATGACTTTACTACTCATGGTTCATCCCTAAGCGAGGAAACGTGATCAAATATTTAGAAAGATTTTCTTGTTCTCTTCTTTCAATATCATGTTGTCATCAACTTCAATATCATGTTGTCAAGAAAGCGAGGGATGTGATACATGCCATTATAATAGCCAGGATTTTGCTATCCCAAGAAATTATTGTTGCTATGAACTTTCCTTATAACAAAATCACAGCAATGTCTTAATATTCCTAACCTGTACATCTTGGCTGTTTTCCCGTCCAACTCTGGAATTGCAATCTCAGGTGCGGTTGTTGGATAGGTAACTGGAATCTAAAACGAATAAGGTACGACCAAGGTTTAAGTCTAACTTCGACCAAAGAGTTAGTTCGACAAAAGCAAAAACATTGGTTGCGTGAAAAATTCTTTTGATGGGATTGAGATATAACGTACGAATGTAGCCTTTTGGGAACACTTGCGCGAATAAGCGCAGGACTGGAGGAACAAGAGGCTTAGCACATGAACTCTTTAGAGAACCTACTTCGGAGAGAAGGTACAGTCTATTAAAGGGTAGAGAAGGGATGGTCATGATATTCGGTAAACATCACAATGCTCGGACGGCCACGTGACGACTATGCGTCCAATGATACCGTAGGAAAAAGGGATTTGAACAAAAGATACACAATTGAAGTATTAGTAATACAATGAACTTACATCAAATTCAATGTCAAATTCATATTTAAGAAGGTTGTGGATGTACCAACACTTTCCAAACCACCTGAAAGAGTAGCCAATGAAAGAAAAACATTTTAAGGGAGTACTTTTGTATTTTCTTTCAGTCGAGTAAGTGAATTTATTATGAATTTACTTTTTATTAATAACTATTGATTTGTTGGCGCATTACAGTAGAAGCCATGGACTAAAACGCTTTTGCATTGATCTGGACAATAAATCATCCCAGGGAAGCGTCTGGGGATAACCCCCAAATTTTTGGCCGTTTTTACTGTAAGTTGCTTTCCTGTTTTTGGTTAAGTCACTATAAAAATTATATCGAAAGTCCACAACTACTTATAGCGATCATAAACCTTTACTGCAGCCTTGTTTGTTCAGTCTATCCTGAAAAAGCCTGCCATTACTGTCTAGTTTTGCACTAATACTACATCTTTTGCTCTTTATTAAAGCAAAAGCGTTGTTCATTAGAGCGATTGTGACCTTAAATAGTGCCTTTCGGACTTCAACGACCCCAGTCAAATTATAATCGTGCTAAAAACTGCCACAAAGATAATATCCAAAGAAAAGAGGGTTAAGAGTCGTTACGAACCTTAGCTTACCTTAATGCAGTGTTCTCATTCCTTCTTGGCTCAGTCACTGTATGTTCAGTCTAGCGGCACACATGTGAAAACAACGTTTTAAGCGCTATTTTGTGTAATTGCATGTACAACATATACTCACATATGATCGCTAATTGACTTTTTATTTTGTTATGTTGACTTTCCCATTTTTCTTATTGAATTTTGGTTGACGCTAATGAAATACCATAAATGCTTTTTACATTGACGTTATTGAACTTCAGTTTAACGGAATATTTAATTACTTGTTGTGAATGAATTTATTTTTAGCGCAGTCATAATTTTTTTATAATTGGCGGGGTTGAAAATTGAAAGGCACTACTGAAAATGACAATCACTCTAATGAACACCGCTTTCGCTTTAATGAAGGGCAAAAGGTGTCTTAGAATTACGTAAAAATATTCGGACGACCAGCGAACGTTCTTCATAATCGTTGTCTCAGAAAAACGGTTTCTGAGACCTAGACGAGAATCGAACTCGCAACTTTCCGATGTCTTTCCCAAACTTCTGTATCATATCGTGGCTTCCATCTTGAGTCTTAATTTCGTAGCTCAATGGTTAGAGCGTCTTACCGGTCATCAGAAGGTTTCAGGTTCGATTCCCATTTAGGGCTCAGAAATCGTTTTTCTGAGATAACATGCTTGACGAACGTTCGCTGGTCGTCTGATATATACCAAGCTTCCACAAGAATGTTCATTGTATACAGTGTAATGCTTGAGGGCATATTGTCATCAACGTTTGAAATACATGTATGTACTTTACTCCCAGTGGTTAATATTTAACAATTATTAGATGATGAACAATTATCACGGCCAAAGTTATGTCATCTGTTAATACCGTAGGCTGATGCAACAAAAACCAGAACAACACTTTAATTATTCTCAGTATCATATTAAAAACAAATCCTTTATTATTATATATTAAAACGTGCTTGTACGTTACAACAAGCAAAATCACAAATTGATTCATTTGTGAAGAACTCAAATGGAAGCTGTATCCACTGAATAGATTGTCTGCTGATATCAAATGGTTTCCGTGTGTACCAAAACAATAGTTTTCATTAATAATTGTACATACGTAACTTACTGTAGTTTCTTATCTGCTTATATTTTTTTTCAACATAATCAGCTTTCTTATACCTGATAGTTTCTGTCTGTTCTGTTTCTTTCTTTTTATTTTGTACAATCAATTCCTCACTGGATGAACATCATTTTATTCATTCGTATCAATCACTTTTCAATCAATCACATGACCATTGTCATACAAGCCCCAGGCTTTCGTTATTTTGAGTTCAGATTAGTGGTTTGCAAGTCACAAATTGCAAATCGCAAATCACGTCTTGTCATAGTTTGTGTTCTTAGTAATCTCAAGAATGGCAGTGACAGCAATTGCAAGAATACCAAACAGTTCTATCATCACCATTCATTCATGGTAGTTGCAACTATAACTAGAATTCACATTTCAATTATGTTGCAAAAGTTGTAACAAGCTGTTGTAAAGCAATTCTTAAGCCTGATTTCAGTTAAATTGTAAGAATTTAAGTCTCAAGAATAGCTGTTATCACAATCCACAAATTAACAGTCCTGTGTTTGGAGAATGAAAAATGCTTAATTTGGAAATACTTTAGGTACTGTACTTGGTTGCAAAAGGTTTCCTAACAAGCTACCCTAAGGCTTATGGGATGTACTGGCATTTACATTTTATGTCATTCAATGAAGAACTGAAATAAAATTGGAAAGTTTGCTGTTCCCACTGCCAAGAAATACACTTTCATACCTACTTAGAAAATATAATTTAAAAGAAAACCAATAACCATTGTTGCTTCAACAAACAGCCTTTTTTCAAATAAAAACATAGAACTACATACAGTAAAAAGTTCTGAATTATTTGAAAGTAAACCATGTCATTATTATACAGTAAAACCTGGGCATGTAAGGAAAATAATAAAAGCAATAATTGTAGTGTTTCTAATTCCTTTGACTATCAAGGCTGGTATATTTATGAAACTACTGGGAAGATGCTAAATTTCTATATACTGTACCTGGTGCCTTCCTTATTTGATTCCAGACGAAACCAGTCATTATCTGCTTGTTTATTGTTCCCAACATACTAATTAAAAGAAAACCAATTATTAGGAAACACTTTCTGCTCAAATATACAAGTAATTACAAGAAATATGCAGTCCTCGTGTGATGACATCTGGACATCTTAGCATTACCGTATTTTCTGGGCGATTAGCCGCAAGGCGTATAACCCGCACAGGCACGGAAACATTTCTTTTTGAAAAATAAATCAGCGTATTACCCGCACCGTTAGATAACCCGCGACTGCTACGGTATTTCTCGGCGAATTCAGGACGAATTTCTAAGTTGTCATGGAAGATTTTCTGCCTTTTGTGTATTCAAACCAATGAAACTCAATCAAAACAAATTCAATCAAAACAAAACAAAACAAAAGTTCCAAAAACAAAAATCATTCTTATTGTAAATGACAATCAATACAACTACAAGTATAAAATGACAACAGTAAACTAAAATCGATTAAAGTCCTTATCTTCATTATCGCTGTTAAAAAGCTATAAGAAGTCTGCATGCAGGTTTGATTCTTGGTGTTCAACATCGTCCACATAACCATCGCTTTCAACTCCATCACATAACAAGCCGGCCTTTCTGAGTCCATTTGTGACTGCCGTTACTGGAACAGACGCCCAAGCTTGGGAAACCCATTCACACACCTCTGTGTAATGTAGCTTGCTCTTCGCATCTTTCCCGACTCAGTAAATGTGTGAATACCTGCAGATGACTGCAGTGGATGACCACTTCTCCCACATTCTAGATCTGAACGCTCAATTGACAGAAATGTCTAACGGTTGCAACTTCTTTGTAAGTCCGCCAGGGATTACTGCTGCCGTCGTCTTGTGATTTTTTTTAAATTTTCACGTACACCGTCTTCGATGTGACCGGTGAAGCTGTCGAAAAGCAAAAGCGATGTCCGATCGAAGATCGAAACTGGCCTCTTTTGCCGAACTTTTTCTGCCCAGACCTCCATCCCGTCACAATCCATCCATTCTTTTTTTCTGGCAATGAACCACCACATCTTTGCACAGCTTTTCTTTGGAAATGGTTTTTCGTTTGAAGATTACCATTGGCTTCAGTTTTTTCCCGGTTTCTGAGCAAGCTAGCACGACAGTGAAACTTGTCTTTTCGTGATCGGTAGTTGAGATTGGAACTGTTTCAGCACCAACAGCATCAATTGTTCGAGAGAGTGGCGCCTCGAAAGACATTGACACCTCATCCATGTTGAAGACCTGGTCACCTTGGATTTTCAGTTCAGTTTTTCTTCTTTCAACAAACTCTCGAAAGTTTACCACTTTTTCTTCCCAGTCGTCGGGCAACTTTTGACCAACAGTCGTTTTTGTGCGGACTGATAGACGGTTTCTACGCGTGAAGCGACGACACCAACTTGGGCCACCAACAAAGTCTTCTAGGTTCATTTGGGTTGCCAGGTCTTTCGCTTTTAAGCGGATTATGACCGTGGTAACAGCTCTGCTTGATTCACGTAGTGATATAGCCCAGTCCTTGAGGGTTCTCTCCAGGTGTGGGAACTTTGTTTTTTTCCGGTGCGGCATGTGCGTTGACGTTTTGGGAGGTTTTTAATCTGAGGCTTCTTCATACGCCAATCGCGAATCATCGATTCGTCAACCTCAAATTCTCGTGCTGCAGCTCGGTTTCCCTTTTCTTCAGCTCACGCAATTGCTCGTAATTTGAACTCGAAAGAGTAACTTTGACGTTTACGCTTTTGAGCAAACATTTCAGAATCAGACACCGGTATTATCGGATGGAGAATAAAATCTATGAGCACGGGACGCTTGAGAGTATTCACACAAAAAAGCCAAGTCCCGTGGGGTTCACAGATGCATTTTATTCAGGCTAGAGGTGAGTCATACATTTTTTTAGCTACAGTGGTATTTTGGGCAAGGGGGTGTCTTGGCAGAGATCCGCCTTTATGTAAGGCAATCATATTTTGAGTTGAATTATCCAATCCACTTGATTCAAAATGCTAAGCTCTGAGCAAGAGTAACACTGGTATGCATCAAGCATGTTATTTGTAATTGCATAGAAGAAGAGAAGAGTAAAAAGAAGAATAACTAAGAAGAGTTAGTCCATTTTTATTGTGTTAAGCATTATGCTTGTGTTTTATGGTAACCTACACATTACGAGTTACAGTTTTGATAGTCATACAATGCAGTTATTTTCATGTTCACACGGTACCAGTTAATAGTTGTCTTGAAGTGAAAACAATTTCCCCACTTTAACCTGAGCAACTTAATGACAATTTCTAATGTTATAAGTTGAAAACAAAACCCTCGGTCTTATCAGTAGCATCATACTGCTAAATCAAACATCACATTAGGTCATTTTACTTGTCTTGGCATTCAGAATTCAACAGATTACACACTCCACCGTATTACTAGCACTGTCTATGTTTCTTGGAAAAATCAACAGATAACCTGTGGGTAATTGCCCAGAAAATATGGTACACATACTGTACATGGTCTTCTTCATCTCTGTTGGTAAAATTTCAAAATTTATTATGTCATCCATGGTTCAGTGAGACCTTAAGAATGCAGTCATGACAACTTAACAGCATTGAATAATCAGCAGTATTGTTCTCTTGTCATTCAAAAAATATTGCTTATCTTTTATGATGAAAAACCTAGTTTGTTCATATTAATCCCATTCAATTTATAGTAAACATGACATTTGAAAACAGCTAAACTAGTCTTGTTTGCTTGGAAGTTTACTTAATGAGATGAAAGTGTAGCTTGTTACAAAATCACATGGCACCATCCATAAACTAACCTGCCATGTAAACATTCAAAGAAATATTAGTCAGTTTGTTTGAACTTGCTAGAACAGGAGAAATTGCATTTGTCATTGGTCAGGGTTACCTCTTTATCCCTGTAAAGGCCTCCAGTTCATTAACCATTAACCCATTATTCACCAAATCACCCATTATTCACCAAATCACCCCCAAAATAGCCCCTTTTATTATTTTACTCTGGTTAACACCAGAATATTTTACTTGTCAAAGGGAAACTTTTTGAAACAAAGGGGTAAAAACATTATTGTAACATTCCTCAAAAACCCTGTTTCTACTCTGGTATTTAAAAACAAGCATTGTTCTACAGTGGCTAATACCAGATAGATTTACTTGTCAAAGCAAGACCCCTTGGTACAACAATGGGTTAAAATCACACAAGAATATGGTGGGGTAACACAATGATTTCAATTAAGAAAACTAAAGATAACACGTTGAATACTTGGAGATAAAAAACGTGGTTTTCCACAAACGTGATGTAGTTATTATAACATCATCACCGTATTAACCTTCAAACAATTAATTTGATTAGTTTCGTAAGTTTAAGACAGTATTTAGACAATGTTACCCGCTACACAAAAATAAACTCTAAATGAAGCTTTAACTGCAGAGAAAACCACGAAGTCATTGTGTACTACTCTACAACACCAAATAATTCACGACATCCTGCATTACTGAGTAGTTACTGTAACTGTGTAAGAACACGTCATTATTTATAAAGTTCATGTCAAAATATTATTACCCTAAAATAAATATTTGCCGGACTGTAAATAAAGGAAATTACCTTTATCAAGGAGCTATATTCTTCCTTTAATCTTGTCACCCATGAATCTTTGTCTCTTGGCCCGGCTTTCGTTTTCAAAAGAGGAATTGCGGCTAATGTCTTCTTTGTTGCTTCGTCCACCATATTGGATAATACTGCGCCCGCACTGGATCCCAGCGGTTAGCAGTATGAAGAAAAATCCCCAAGGGGATCGGGGGATAGCAACAAATATTTGTTCTGCTCTCCAGAACGAACAGTTGTCCCTATCATCAAAAGGCACAGATGATCTGCATCATTCTTGTGGCAGGAATAATTCTTGAAAATGAGATCAAGGTAGGCATAGAATACCCTATTTGCAAAGTTTGAATAAAATTCGGTATTTTGAAATTACGCATGCTCCTCAAGCTTGGCAATTTCATATGTTTAAAATTTCAAAAAATAAGAAGCATTCGCAGTTTCAATCTACACACCAAGCTACATGTTAAACAACATCTAAAAATATTGTTAAAATTCGGCAAGTCCTAATATAATCATCATTGCAAAATTAGTTGGAACACCTAAGGCAGACATTTTATTTGTTGGATGACGGATTCGCCGACCTTGAATTTGCAAAAACGCGAAAAAAATTTTTTTCTTTTTAATTGTCACGCGTGCCCATGTACCGGAATCCTGACGCGCACAGATGCATGATGATCCAGATTGAATTTTTGAAGGATATTGGTACAGGGTTGTTTTTTTTTCTTTTTTGTCGCTCCCCTCCCTGGAAGATTGATGTGTAAAATCCGTAATCCAGCAAATAAAAAAAGTTTGGCCTAAGCGGGAACTCGCGTCCTTGTACTAAAGACGCTAATTCAGTCATTAACTTTGTAATTGACCGCCCCCTGATTCAATGTTGCTACGAATGCTGGGGAAAGAAAGGCAAAGGTTCGGCCGAAGGATTGCAGTGAACAACATTGTTCCCAAAATTTGGAATAATTGCGATTTCTGAGATAAATTAATCAAATTTTGGTTATTTATTTCATTTTATGATCATATTTTCTTGTGGTGCTTTTATGGTTCCCAGCAAAAAGCCTGGCCCATATCAAGCATGCACCCCGACCAGTATACTAAAAATGTCAATTCGAGCTTTATTTAATATCAAATACTTAGATATTAAAAATTGACTGATTGACCCGACCATATGAGGTCAGGTAGAGAAAATAAACTGAACATTGGGAAGTACTCCTGTGAATCACCATCCAACAGAACGCCTCTTCAAACTTTGAAGGAACGTTCTCTTGAATTAATCCGACGTACTGCAGCGTATATGAGCTTACCTTTAGGTACTTTAATCTTGGCAATAGAAGAACCAGGCGGGAATCGAAGTTGACTGAGAAATATTATTGCCCAGCAAATAGCGTTGAGCAGAGCCATATTGAAAACAAAACATATCTTTGAAATGTATTTTAATAATAACGTTTCGTTACTACACGTAACATCATCAGAGTGATAGAATCACAATGTTGCACGAGGCATAAATAGCTAAACTGTTACATAAATAGATGGTGAGAGAAGTGATGAAGAATACTAATTAGTGAACGCTGATGGCCCAAGACAACGGGAGGACAAAGGTATTCATCAGGAAGTGACAGACATAGAGAGAATAGGGGCAGACAAAAAAAAATCTTAGAAAAGTGTTAAGGGAAAAGATAGAAAAACCGGAAAAACTAGACAAGCGACAAACAGGTCGAAAAATAACACGAAGTTAAAAAATTATTTTCCTCAGCCCTTCCACATATACAACTTCGTGTTATTTTTCGACCTGTTTGTCGCTTGTCTAGTTTTTCCGGTTTAAAGATAGATTGCCTCTGAGTTTCCGATCCCGCATTGTGTATAAATTCACGTGTCGATGCTGCCAGGCGTCGTATGTTGGTGAAACATGCCGACTTTTGCACACTAGGGTATGCGAACAGATGGGTATTTCGGCCCACACCGGCAAAGATCTTTCCACCTCCACCTGGTCTAGTGTCATCGCTCACAAAAGTAGGACCGGTCATGACATTTCTTTTGACGGTTTTTCCATCATTTCCTCATATTCAACACCCCTTGATGTTCTCATTCGAGAGTCTTCTAATTTCTAAATTGAAACCTTCCCTCAATGCTAATATTCGACTTATTTCCCTTAACACTTTTCTAATAATCTTCTTTTCTTTCTTTTTTTTTGTCTGTCCCTGTCTGTCACTTCGTTATGACAACCTTTTGTTCTCCCGTTGTCTCTGTCCATTGGCGTCCAACTATTAGCATTTATTTATCACTTCTCTCACCATCTATTTATGTAACAGCTTGGCTATTTATGCCTCGTGCAACATTGTAATTCTATCACTCTGATGTTACGTGTAGTAACGAAACGTTAGCATCAAATACATTTCAAAGGTACTTTAACATGGGAGCAACGGACTGCAACGAAGCTCAAAGTGATTGTACGTATTGTATTTAAATTTAATTACTCACAGTAACCACGCTAACAACATATTGTTCTTCCCTAGTTCGAGGTCCAATACATTAATTCATTTTTATGACAAGGAATCCAACTGTACCATTTGTAGAAAGCTCATTTCATCGCCATATTGGATTTCAAGATGACCGCCATTGCTAACATATATTATTCAGTATTTCTGGAAGTAACCAAGCTAGGAAGACAAATTCCGGTGGTGAAACCCATGTTTTGAGGGTCGTAGATTTTGATAATGCCATTTTTAAATAGCCTAATAGATACTGTTTTAGATAAAAGCAGCATAAATTTAAGATTGCCGCCATTGCAGATATATACTGTATATATATATTTCAATACCTCAAGCTAGAAAAACCGGTATTTGCTAGTATGGATAAATTAACCAAACCCATGTATTTGTTCAAATTAAAGAATATCTTAACGTCGTTCTTTTTCATGCCATAATTACTGACACTAAAATCTGTCAGTGGTAGGATATAGAGAAATAACAAACAAGTTCATTCATAGCTGTACCAACAATGGGACAAACTGACGGCCAAAGTAAACCTATATGATTTCAGCACCTTCAGTCTAATATGTTTGCATGTGATATTAACAGCATGTTATTTGAAAGCAACTAAAAAATGCAGAAAAACAGAAAAATGCAGCCCATGAAGTAAGATTACAGATCTTCTAACGGAGCAACATCCTTAAAGACTAGATGTAAACATATATAATAATCTAAAGTCGTGTGCATATCAGGTGATTTCCTGACTTCATCCGTTTAAGTGAACATAGCTCACTAAGCTCAGGTGCACATTTATACGTTTTAGGTCAAAGCAAGTGTATGAACGTTAATGAAGGTGATACACAATGAATGATTACATAGCAAAAGGTTTTCAACACTTCATAGGTATGGTTTGTGTATATCACTATGGAATGCCATTTCGGCCAAAAAGGTATCGAGTTTCTACAAAGGTACCAAGCTGCACGAATAATAATATATCAAGCGGAGTCGCTTTTACTACAAAAACACAAGACCGAGAACCGCGAGAAACCCTATCGAAATTCCATCATTCAAAATACCAAACCGAGAACCCGGCAGTTAAAATAACATATCGGGAATCCGCCATTAAAAATTGCCGGTCGAGAATATATCAATCAGGAATAAGCTATAGAGAATCTATCATCCAAGAACAACATATCGAGCAGCTGCCGTCTGCTGTTGAAAATGATAATAGGCTCAAGGGACAATGGCTCCTTTGCAGAAATATGTCGCAGGGTAGCGTTCCTTCTTCTGCGGAGCCTTCTGCTATCGTCTCAGAAATACTTACCCACGTTTCAGCTCTTTGGATCGCCTTAGATTACACCAGAAATGGAATCTCAACTTCAGCAAGTTTAAATACAGATGCAGAGGGCGAAATACGCAGGATTTTTCGTCCGGAATCGGCAACAAACAGCCAACTGGTTCGCCCAAACTAAGCAAACCAGACAAGACTGCTGGGCAACGGGACTTTAATGACTACGTATCAAATGCGATTAACTTCAATAAAAACAAGAAGAAACGTAATGATTGGAGACGTTCTCTGACCAAGATTATAATTTATTTCGACGAGCTTTCGGCCACTAGACTGTGGTCTTTGACAGGTCGAATAAATTATAATCTTGGTCAGAGAACGTTTCCAATCATTATGCCTCTACTTGACCGCCCATCATCAATATTTGCAGGAAGAAACGTATTCGCAAGGAACAAGGGTCAAGTGTAAAAGGAGGAATGTACTTTAAAGAGATTGTCTTGTTGACTGGTCCGAACGACAGTGATACACCTAGGCAAGGAACAAAACTTTAGTTAAAACAAAACGTATTGTCCGAGGAGTCCAGTTTTAAAGTAAATAGTTTGAACCTGGGAGAATCCTGACATGTTTGTGGAAGTTGATCGTCCAGTTTAGTGTAGTCTTGAGAAAGACTGTTGGTAGAAGTGACTGACATTTGGACAGCCTTAGCGGCTTTCATCCTCAGAGTCTAAAGGAGAATAAGTATTAGGTTCGCCTGTATTTGTACAGTATCAGGTTCGTGCGTCATAAGTGGGCGATCGTATGAGTCATAGAAGTGTGGTGGTTTGTGAAAAGCAATCATTCAATGGGTGTGATTTTGTCAGTTTGTCGAAGTGTTAAGTATATTAGTTGTTCGCATGTTTGAATTTGTGAATAAGTCGTTTGTAAGGCCCCGGTAAATGTTGTGATCGATTTAATGGTTTTTGTTCTAAGTTCATATACCAGCTTTCTAGTGTGAGTCCCAGTTTGTAGTTGGTGCTGTAAGTAATGCATTTTGCCGATTCCCAGTCAATGTTGTGTTTGGTTTGTCGGTTTCTTTAAACGGAGTCCAGTTTTACAAAGAATGGTCAGAGAAGCAAGTTGTTGAGAAAGTCAAGAGTTTATCTGGAACAAAGTTATCAGGCAGTGGTTTCGAATTTCTGGAATCCGTGTATACAAATCTCGTCGCTCCAACATTGCCACCAGGAGAAACATTTGATGATGGGATGTTGTATGCAGCATTCAGCAGTGGTGTAACTGGCGTTTCTTTTTTGGGGGAGAGGGGGGGGCGAAAACCTAATTTTCCCAACAAATTTTATAACATTATATTCAAGATTGATTATCTTTGGAATTATCTATTGTTCTCAACGTCTACAGTGTTGAATGTGATATTTCATAAACGAGGGCGAGTGCTTTACCAGAGGTTACAAACACGAGAGAACAGTAAAAATCACCAGGCCGTAGCCCCAGTGGTTTTCACTATTCTTTCCCGTTCGTAAAACACGAGAGGACAATGAAAATCACGAGGCCACAGGCTGAGTAATGTTTATTGTTCTCGAGTGTTTTACAAACTCTAGAAAACAATGGAAATGACGGGGACGTAGGGCTAGTGCTTTTTAGTGTTCTCGAATAATTGTAAACCATGGTAAAAGACGAGACACGTGTTTATGAAATAGCCTCTCAATCGTCTATTTTTGAATTTACAATTAAGAAATGTGCTAATGAATGGTTCTTTGTTTGGGTCGTTAATTATCAGATTTCTGAATTGTGAATTCGGTTTATGTAACCTTTACCGGGTTTACAAACGCATGCTCATGGCCCAATATTTTCGTGTGATAGGTTAATTATCTCATGATATATTAATAACTTGTTAAAAAAGTATACCAAACGTATACCAAGAAAGCTGGAGAGTTTGGTATTAACAACACGAAGGATTTTGGTTACTATTGAGGCATGCAAGAACACCAAAACTGTTAACATTGATTTAAATTCTGTTGTGCAGTTGTGTTGTTTTAAATTTGAAGCATTGAAGACCAAACCTTTTCGTGAGCTTCAGTTATGGAGAAAACTTGTGAGAACATTTTTCATGACTTAATTTGTTCCATCTTGTTAATTTTTTAAAAAAAGCTATGATAATGCAAAGTCAGCATTTCAGCACACATCCAAAATTGCATGTTCAGGTATTTGCCCAATATGCCCCTGAGCTTTCAAAATGCTGTAACTTCTAGATAATTCTCACACAACATTAGATATTCATAGAACTTCGATCAATGATGAGGCTTAGTTTGACCCATGTGTACGTTCTTGAAAACTCAATCTAAAATACCAACTTAATTATTCTAGGAGACTGGTCTTTGAAAACAAGAGCAATTAGGCAGGAAGACAAAAGTTATGGAAATGTCAAATTTCCCTACTGTATTCAGAAATCGCTTCTAAATACAGTTTACTGTATCTAGAAATCATTTCTAAACATAGTAAGCAAATTATTCACACAACAGCCACCTTTTTACCTTCGCCGTTTAGTTCTCCAACTCAAGAAGCACGAGTTATGGTTCACTTCTGATAGTTTCACCAAACATGAACGAAATTACAAATCAGATTCTCATTAATAATGCCAATTATCCATTTGATATAAATGTAAACTGTCTCGGCCAAGTCTGGAAAACATCTGTGTTTTCTCCCGACGCTTAAACCGTTATTTACTGTATTTGTTAATTACAACTGAATATATAGCACCGACACTCAACTCACAACACGCTGTGTTCTTACGGAGAAGTCGCCGACGCGCCGACATAATTTTTTATCTACCAGCAAATCGAGTTATGATCGCTTTTCTTTTTGTGCTGCTTTATAGTACAGCTGACACCACCGACGTTTGATCAAGATTTGGGTAAACTCTTAAAAAAGAACTCACAGTCACCTGGTTTCGTTGGACATTCCTGGGTGCTTTTGAGTAAATTGTTCTGGAGCTGGAAGTGTTTTTGATTCCAATTAAAACTCCTCCTACTTCAGAAGATTTTCCCATAAATTATTTACTCGACTGCTTGTTTGACATGTATTTTTATCCCGGTCTTAAATTGTCCTCAGTACTATGAATATCTAATGTAGTGTGAGAAGCTATTTCAAAATCTTGTTAGTGTATTAGACTTGATTCCCAATCCCATGTGCCATGAACAATGGCTTGGCTTCACTTTGCCATTGTTAATGGTACATGGACTTAGAAACCACGTCTAAAACGCTAACTCGGATTTGAAATATTACTTCAAGATAGGGTACCCTGATTTTGCAACTTCCTAAAATTTATCTGGGAATAATTTGACATGCTGATATCTTTGAAGAAATCTAAGATGGCAGCCAAAAATCTAAGATGGCTCCCTTGTGACGTCACAGGAAATGGTTTGATTATCAAAGTTCCACGTTGCCATGCTAACTTTTCCCATTTGTAACGGAGGGCTGATACAACGTCATCCACTAAATGCATGGGAGAACAGAATACCATCTGCTTTTTCAGTGTTACCAACCTTAGTTGCTACTTCGTGTATGGGAATCACCTAAGATGCTTTCCACGTCCAAAGGGAACCCATAACCTTTCAATTCCAATTGCTCGAAGTGATGACATCAAATGAATTGCAATCACTACGATATCTGGGTCATTGGCCTTGACTAAGACCACTTTGTTTCCACAAACTGCTGCATGTTTTGTATGCATAAATATTCTGGTTCAGTCGAGATGGCCTCAACATCTATCTCGAGGATGTTGATCAGCTAGGACTTCTGGCACGTGTGTAGCCTCCCATTGTCGCTAGGGAAGAGAGGCATGGAATGATTGGTACTCGTGTTGAAAGAATTCATGCAAGTCACAGTGTCTACTTTGGCATGATATGAGGAGCCGAGAGAAAAGATAGCAGTCGTCTTTCAGCACCTTCACTTTGGAATCTCTTGAAGGATGAGAGGACTTGGAGAAACTCATCTTGTTCTTCTTGATAGGCTCATAGAATGAACTCTGGTTACCCTCATTCTTCAATTTTTCTACGAATAACTCGAACTGTTCCTTGCCTTTCCGGTGGAACATGCTGACTGTCTCGTGTGCCCATCTGAATGCACAGGAAAACCACATTCGTTCTACGTACGATTTGAGAACACAGTTTCCTTGATAAAGACGCGATTTTCGGGATTCCTTCAACATGCTATTGTATTTGGTTTTTTATTTTAGAATTTATTTAAAATTTCACATTCAATAGTAGGCTAACTAAATTATCATGTGAATTACATCCATATTCAATATACATTACTCTGTATTTACACACTTAAAATTATGATAAAAAAACTAACTGAACAGATCTAGAGATTTTAAAAAATTAAAAAGACTGCTAAGATAAATTTAGATTATATCTATCAATCGCATATACTATTGGACTGTTCTTAAATCGTTCAGTTCCACATTTAAAATTATAAAATCTATCCTCATTCGCTCTGGTAATTCTATCTCTAATGTCCTTGACTTTGTCTGGCAACAAACTATGTAGTTTGTGATTTGGATCATCCATAGATTTAATTAACTTAATGCACAGGTCTTCTCGACGTACTCTCAGGGTAACAAGTTACTCTTTGACAAAGAGTCCTCATAGTTTAATTGAGGAAAAATAGTGCGTACAGCTCGTTTCTGAATTTTCTCAAGATCACGTGACTGATCCAGTGTTAAGTTGCCATGCCATACCTGAGCGCAATATTCAAGCGTCGATCTAATAACAGATGTATAAAATACTTTCAAATCTGGTGTCGGGGCATTATAACTCTTCAAAACTTTTAAAAGAAACAAACGTTTTGCAGACTTTTTTACCAGATATTCTAGATTTGATTTCCATTTTAAATCCTCATCGACCCATAATTCAAGTAATTTATAAGCTGACACCCTTTCAAGTTCATGTCCACCAATTACAATTGGCGGAATGATAGTTTTATTCCTACGAAAGTCAATTATCATCTCTTTACACTTCCCCAGATTTAATTCCATTTTTTCGTCTTCAGTAAAATTTTTTACTCTATTAACCTTCCTAGGTAAGCCACCCATTTGTGTACCTGAGACATGATCAGTGACATCAAGTACTTCAAACATTGTAGTGTCATCCATAAACATTATTGTTTCATCCTCGATTACAACCCGACCTTCATCACTGGGGGCAGGATAAAGTTCATCTCTTCTCTTATCACCAAAAGTAGTTGGTTTATCTTAACTATAAAAGCATTTGGGCCAACCTTGCTACTTTGTGGGACTCCTCCTTTTACATATTGGTATTCCAAATTGTCCTTACCAACTGTAGTGAAATGGGATCTATTACTTAGGTAGTTTGCAAACCATTTGATCAGTGATAGTCTAATACCAATCGTTCTCACATTGTTAATAAAATATTGTGATCAGTTAGATCAAATGCCTTCCTAAAATCTAGGAAAACAACTCTAATCACTCTCTTGGGGATATCCATAGATTCATACCATTTATGAACAAGATTTGTAAGAGCAAGGACTGTTGACGACCCAGGAAGACCACCATATTGAAAATTCGAAATTTTACCTTTAATATCTTCATTGATCCATTTGACAGCAAACGATTCCTTGACTTTAGATAGAACACTTGTAAGCGCAATTGGTCTAGTATTTTCAACCAAAGTGCATGGTACGACTTTCGGAATTGCAGCCACCCTATACTGCTTCCAGATTTCTGGAAAATGTTTAGATTGAAATGATTCGTTACAAATTTCCGCCAAAAGAACTGCAAACGACCTTGCAAACATTTTCAAGATTTTGATAAAAGGATCATTTGGACTCAATACTTCATTAGTATTCATTTTCATTAATTCGATCTGAACATCTTCAATACTGACTAGCGCTAGTTTCTTCATATGGGATAGGAAATCATCTTGCTCGGCAGGTAATAAACCGTTTTTACTTGCTCTGGACCATCTCATCAGTGCTTGCATCCTGTGGTAGTCACAAATGTGCACGAGAACGCCGTGGAAACTGTTTTCTAAAGCACCAATCTCCGCAAGAGAGTAGTCTATCATGAAGTATTTAGGATTCCATGTTGGGTTCCACCGCTTTTTGACTGATATAGCTTCTTCGATAGCTGTTTGATCCTCGGACTGACACATGAATTCCTCCACAACCTTGCAACCAACATTGGTGTGGACGCACACAAAAAATGAGGGATCGCATATTTGGTCGATCTGTAGGTTGCGTCCATTAGGGACAACTCTCTGTCATACCGGCCTAACAATCTCTGCTGCCATGTTCTTGATGAACGAAGAGAAAGATCTGTCCATCAGCCTACGACTGTCAGTACCGTTGGTTACGTCATCTCTTGTGCGATAGAAAAAGTTGCTTTTTGGACATTTTTTCTTCCATTCGACATTCTTAGTGCGTAAACATTCCCGAGGTATCGGAATACTTTCATGAATGTAAAGAGACAAAAATTGCAAAAAAACCCTGAAATTGCTCGAGCAGTTATTCAACATCGTCTGCTATTCCGGCGATGTAACCGGTACAGCACATATCTACTTTCACGAATCCTGCGAGAGTTTTCTTCAGAAGGTCCACTTCCAGTTGTACTAAATCTTGGAAACCAGAGTCAGGAATCGTCTCCGAATGCGCCATTGCAGTAAAATGCGTACGGTTTTTTTTAACAAACGTCGGAAATGCGAGTGGCCGTGAAGGACAAGTCGTACTGAGAGGGGTAGGGAAAACTAAATATGCAAATTATAATCCTAGAACTTATCTTAATTCAACGGTGTACGAAATATGAAGATCTAAACCTAAAAATTCGTTGGCTTACATGGGCGTGTCATTAACGACTAGGGTAGTGGAGGTTTGGTAATGTGAGCGTGAAACTCTGCGCGAAATCCAAGGCTCAAGAAGCTGTACGGTGATTTAGTGGTATTTCCCCACGGAAACTTAAAAAAATTCAGTCTTATCAACGCTATTTCCCGCATTTTTTGGATTTTTTTGCTTACACACATATTTCACTATGTGGAAGTTACTTTTCCATGCATACACAAAAAGGAAGGTTCGATCAAACCCCCCCCCAAATCCTCTCCCATAGCGACGTGGCTGCCTGGAGGTGCCAAAAGGAAAACGTGTTTTTTGTATGTAAGACCAACGAGTAGGGAAACTGTCGAAAATTAAAGTTCGTTTAACTGACGTTTCGAGCGAACGCTCTTGGTCGGAAGACCCATTCATGTTTCACCCCGACGAAGGCCCTTTACTCGAAAAGTCAGTTTCACGCACGATCCGCTTTAATTTTTGACAGCTTCCTTACTCGTTGTACACGTCGTTCAATCACTGTCTACTCAGCACTCAATTGTTATATAAGTGTTTTCTGTTGTATACTTCCACATGTTGCTAAGGAAAGTTTTTACAGAATCTAAGAATGTTCAATAGTTATTTACGGCTTCATAAATATTTGCGTATACATCACTGTCCTCAATTGATGCTTGTGGGTGCTTAATGGCTGCTGACCGTAATTATTTCATGTTCACACCCTTGATCATCGCCCGCATGCGCAAACCTTTGGCGAAGATCTTTTTGTATGCCTAGGTTGCCTGCAGTATGTTAAACTGTAAATATAGACTGGAAAAACATTTATAGTTTAGGTCATGGGAAAATACAGTTCATACGATTCAGATGATGATCGTAGGAGATCGAGAAGAGATCGAGAAAGAAGGTACCGACGCTCTCGAAGTAGATCACGAAGCCGTGGACGTTCACCACGAGATAAGAGGAGAGAACGTGGTCGAAGGCACGGTACCAGAAGTCGAAGCAGAAGTAGAAGCAGGAGCAGGGACAGGCGACGACGAAGCCGGGAAAGGCATCGGGAGACGACAGGAAGACGAGGCACAACTACAAGACATCGTAGCTCGAGGTGGTTACTAACTTGTGATGTTTGCTGCCCTGTCTTCGCCGTACGCTGGGAATGAGGTTTTTATCTTTTCATCATATCCTTCCATGTGTTCTGATCAAACGTATTTTTTGTTTTTGATTCTTGCTCCCTCGGATCGCGCACTTGGATCGTAAGTAGCAAGTCAAGAAGGGGTACGTAGAGTTCTTTTATTTCATTCAGATGATTGGGGCCACTTCGTGAAAGAAAGAGCGACAGAACCATCTGCATTCCTTTCAGGGATCGATTTAAGTATTGTCCTCCCCCTATATCCCCTCACAACTAATTCGCCAAAAAGTCTATTTTTAATAATGGCTGACCAGAGTTAGGTCTATATATGAGATTTTTAAAAATAGCCGACAGAACACCGCTATTTATAGAGATTCGTAACATTGTCAATTCGTAACAAATCAATTTCAAAAACTTGTTTGAAATTGGGAAATTTTCTAGTTGTTGCTTACACCACTTCCTGACTCCGATATTCGAAACTGAGACTGAGACTGATCTCTTCATTATCATTTACTGTTGAAATCTGACTTCCTGTTGAACTCCTCATGCCAAAGTTTGCTGCCCACTAACGTTGCTATTTAATACTGTTACGAGCTAATTCTCGCTGTCCACTCTTTCCCCACCTAAAATAGCAATTCATTAAGGCCCATACTCAGGCTTTAGCACATATGCTTTTTTTTTGCTAAAATACCAATGCCTAATGCTCAAGTTCTATACTAAAATGCTTGTCCAAGGTTGCTAAAAAGCTTCAAAATCCTTAAAGCAATGATTAAAAAAAAAAGGATAGAATAAAGAGTCTTCAGTTGATGAAATAAGAAGGGTATAGTATTTTTGCTGAAACATCTTTATTCTTTTTTAATAACCAAGCCAGTGTCAAATCTATTAATAAAACAATTTTTATTCAAGATGCCTGGCTGCAATTATAATATTTTAAAACAGTTTTTATTAACTTTTTTCTAAACTCAGACTCAGTACAAGTAAGTCTGTAAACAATTACATGATTGCTTGACGCTGGCAGGGAAAGACTGTGATGGATATTAATGCTCAATATGCCAATAATTAATATGCAATAGTAATATTAACTTTCTGGCTATAAATAATCAATGAATTAATATTTGCTTGAGAAATTTCCTTGCCAGAATTCCAGCATTATTCACAATGTGTTTCCTAGCATGATGTGCAATTGCCAACACTCAGAAGATTTTACCATTAAAAATAGCTGGTAGATGGCATCATTTATAATTTTATGCCATGAAGCATCTGCAGTTGTGCAATTAAAATAGAGACCAAATATGTTTCTGATATTTTACCCTAAATAGTATGTGCATGGAGAGATCTTCCTTGCTGTATACCACATGTTAAAGGTTTTGATAAGGCAAGTCACAATAGAGGATGGCTGATTGCAATATTCCAGTCTTAAAAGTATGTCAGTCTTAACAGTTTGCCCCTTGCAGGGGGAGAAATGCCCCATATACCTTTGGGTGCTATTTCCTGTACCCATGCAAATTGTGCAACTCGCTCAACATCTTCAAATCGTATAATAGTGATAATATGTTAAGTTGCATACAGGGCAGGAGATTTGAAATTTTCAGTGGTATCCAGGTTGGATACTAGGCTGTAAGAATCTGGTATCTCCCTTCATAATCAAGTATCCCATGTTTGGATACTTGGTAATTTAATTTGGAGTATTCACTAGTTTTCTTTATTGTAACATTTATAAGCTTAAACTATTGACTTTGTTCAATGTTTTTTACATTTCACATACAAGGGACACTTGTGCCATTTATAAAACTTAGACCATTCCAAAGAACATTGAATTCTATGCAAGGTGTAGTAAGTGAATTAGAAAACGTCCTCTTGAATAGGGGCAGAGAAGTGATCATCTAAGTTCTAAGATAAGGTTGGAATTTGGAAATAACCGATTTAACAGAGTTATTATCTTTGAGCACAAACAAAAAGGACACATTTGACATTATGAATTATCTGTAGAGATGAACCACTTTTAGAACTTATACTTCAAGAAAGAGTGTTAAATTATTTGTAACACGTGTGAATTAGAAGACCTGATCTAGAATTTTGCAAATTGGAAGGTAAATTAGGGGTTTTTCCTTGTCAGATGAATTTTAATTGCCTTCCAGGTTCACAGAAATTGCTTGATGATCATTAACTTTCCCACTTTTAAATTTTGTGGTTTCCTGTCAAAATACTGAGCTTATGATGCCAAGTCTTCAAATTAAAAGTCTGATATCCTGTTAATATATTGGGATACCACAAATCTCGTGCCCTGTTAAAGTTAAGTTAAGTGAAGTTGAATATCTCAGATTACCTGTACAGATCAGCAGTACACATTATCAGACAACTAGCAAACATTTGTCAAGCTCTTGATCTCAGAAAAATGTTTTCTACAGCCTTCTGATGACCAGTGAGCTTCTTTCACCATTGAGCTACCAAGACTCAGATGGTGAGCTAAGTTACAGGTTTGTCACTTGTGCAACCTAAGCGGAAGCCCCAGTATGACAATAATAGTGCAAATGTTGAAAGCTGAACATTTTCATGTGGGAGCTTGCACAGATAGCAATCTATGGATGCTGAAAAAAGGTGTTAGCCACAAGAGTTAATGGAATTTATGTAATGTTTTCACATAATGTTGTCACATGGAAAAATGACTGGTCATAGGAAATGTCACGCTGTGACAACTGATTCAACCACAAATAAGAAAAAAGATATTGCACGATACTGTGGCTGTTAGAAGCATGAATGTGCTGAATGTTCCATAAATCCTTATCCCATAAGAAAACCTTAAATTTAATGAATAGGGTTAAATTAAACAGAGAGAAATACTTGTTGGCTTGCTGTTTTACTTCTTCCATTTCAGATGAAGTGTTTTAATTCTATCTTTTTTATTATATAGGTCGACATTCTAGCTCAAGAAGCCGTACAAGAAGCAGATCCCGCGATCGTAGATCAGAATCCATTGACAGAGAAAGAAATAGACATAGATATAAGAATGAGAAAAGGTTAGTAATTACAGTAAAATCATAGTGTTGTAATTATCCTGTGGCATAATCAGAGCTGTTAGGGTTGGTCATCCACTACCTGGTGTTTATATGAAAAAGTGATTTGTGCAGTGGTATCATTATGAGGCATGTAATTGTACGTATATATGAGTCTTTCTTGATCATTTTGCTTATTGAGAGCAATGTTGCTGGCTATATTCTATTTCATTTTGAATCAGGCAAGAATAATTACCATCTACATCTCATTAGGCATGACATTTTAAATGATTTTTGGATCATCCCAAGTCTGGATCCAGCTGCATAACAGCTCTAAGTCTAAGACGAACATGTAACTTCGGACATTTAAGCAGATTTATATTTTACGTAAGTTCGTTCAGTTTAGACTTTAAGTGATGTCGGGCGCTTTGCTGGCAGACCTTGTTAGTCCTAATAAGGAGTAGGCCTAACGGGGGCATATTGAAAAAAACTAAAACGCTAGAGCCTTAAAATAGCACGAATGATTCTTTTCTGAAAAATGTTTAACAGACGATGCACTCTGCAACGAGAATGTTGGCATAGAGACAGAAATAACTGTTTGGAGTATTTAGATGATATTGAATTAGGGGCTGGGATTGGGGCCTACGGAAAAAATTTCTTTGCCCAACCTTATAAATAAACAAAAAGAAAACTACCGAACCCAGAATTTTTTTTTTCAAGGTACAAGTTTAACTCATTCGCTGGCCGATCTTACAGCAATCTTGTAATAATTTAAAGATGCTGCGTCAGCAGTGTTTAAAACGGCGTAGAAAGTTAAAAGGTAAGTAGACTTTCGAACTTATGTAGAATAAAACGTTTCGAGCAAAGGCCGTTCTTCAAGGATTGAAACGTGTTCTTGCTCCTTTATGGAGAACACGTTATACTGTAGCTACTCTGAAGAAGGGTGTTCGCGCGAAACGTCTTTTTCTGCATAAATTCGGCAGTCTACCAACTTTTTAACTTTATACGCCGTATCAACCTTCATCGGTTTGTGAAATAATTACAGGCAAATATAAGACTGAAAAAGAGCCAATAAACAAAAATTCAAGGCAAACAAGGAAATAAAGATTGCAGACGAAGCTGAATTGCCAGGCAGAGATGACCTAGCAGAAGACACAAGTGATGATGAAATTCCCATTGACATTATGGATGACGAAAACTATATTATTTTCAGTTTATAAACATTTTAGATTGCGTTACACGATGGTAATTATCTTCATCACATTTTTGGTGAAATGACTTCCATTGCGCAACCTTTTATGTACTAGAATTTTCAATTAGCCAGTCATTTTCTCTTTATGCCCAACCCCAGCTATAAATAATGGCCACTCCTTTATATGCAAGATATTGATTTTGACGAAGAGAGCTACTAGATGAACTGAAGCCTGGTATCGAACACTGAACAAGGCAGAATGAAGCGGTATTATACAAAATCCGGTTTCTGATATCTTTAAGGTTTTATGCGACTACTACCCTTCAAAAACCTTATAGTTGAAAACCTTGGTGTCCATAAGTCAACATTTAGTCAAATTATCGCTAGAGTATTGGCAGTGTTGGCGCACAAATTTCCGACATAGATGTAGTTCCCTTCATCCGAAGAAGAAAAATAACAGTGGATAACTTTGACACAATAGATCTTTCCCGCATTTGGTCCAATGCCCTCGAAACAATGGATCCAAGTCGAGACCCCAGTAGATATTTTGAGACATTTACTCTGTTTTGTGCACTCTGGCCTTGACTTAGATGCATTGTTTCGTAGGCATTAGACCGAATTCGGGAAAGGTCAATTGCTGTATTTTCCGGAGTTGTTGTTTGTTTAATGATATCTTCCAGCAGCTCAACATGTTTTCAGATTTTACTTATACTTGCTCTACCAGTATACGGGCGCGGACTGAGCGGTCGGGTAATCGGACGTGGACCGAGGGCCTGGACGTCTTTGGGGCCCAGAAATGTTCGGTATCATTTACGCATTTTTTCCAGCGAGATATCTTGACAAAACAGAAAAGTTACGTAGACTGATCTAACAGTTCTAGCCAATAGCGTTGAAAAGCTTAATGTTATAGTACGGCAATCATTGAAGTGTTGAACGAAAATATAACAATTCAAATTGCTGGCTCACTCAACCGTGGTTCAAATAACGTTGACAAAAATATAAAATCTAATAAACTACAAAGACGAAAAATAACGATGGACACGTTTTCGGCGCTGTGTTTAGTGTTTAGGTTATCTTAATTGATAATATACTCATGACGAAAAATACCTGTTGAAATAAGAGTTGACTCAAGCATATGTGTTGAGACTATGTTGTTTGCATCTTTCAGTCCCTGGCTCACTAGTCCCAGCTGGCTGGCTTAGTGAATTGTACTCATAATTTATGTGTTAAGTTGAGATGCTGGGGATTGACTAGGTTTGCTTAACTTTTGTTAATTTGAAGTTCACCTGCAACCAAAGTTGCATCTGCTCTCTCATTAATACACCCGATCTGAAAAAAAATGGCCACAAAAGAAATTGTGTCTAGAAGGGGCTAGTCAAACATATGTATGACCTATTCAGTACAGTGGAATGAGGACTTAACCATCAACGAGATACAAAAGCTTCCAAGAGCACAAGTTAATTCACAAGTGCACAC
Source organism: Nanipora kamurai (assembly GCA_036872915.1). Taxonomy (NCBI): domain Eukaryota; kingdom Metazoa; phylum Cnidaria; class Anthozoa; order Scleralcyonacea; family Helioporidae; genus Nanipora; species Nanipora kamurai. Next base: position 809,299 of record JBAHVQ010000508.1, read on the forward strand.
ATGTATGATGTATTTCATCATAAGACGTGTATGTTTATCCAATGGGTATCATACAGAGCAAGACCATGCTCTTTTACAGCACTCAAAAATAATTGATCATGGTACCCGTGTCGAGAATATTGATTACCTTATTTGCCTATGTAATATTAACCCTTTAATGCTCAATGTCCTATATGTAGGCCATCTAGGACAAAAGAGCACGCGGAAAAACAAAGGCAGAACAATGAGAAGGCTATGAACAAAAGAAACTCGGGCGTTAAAGGATTAACCTCCTTTGTATTGTATGTACTGTTTAGATTTCAAAATATTTTAGATTTAGAAATTTTTGTGTACTGTTTTGTATAATTGCACGTTTTTTGTACAGGCTATTTTAGCAGTAGCTATTTGCCTGAAGGGAAATCCGCAGTATTCCCCCTTCCAATTGAAAATGTGGATATTAATGATCCAGACTAATGGGACCAGAGATAATCAAGAAATCTGAATAATGGCGGTCTGGGTAATTGAGGTTTGGGTATAGGCCGTTTGCCCTGGCTCAAAAATATGGCTAGAAAATGAGTTTCATTAAGCATGTCGTGGAACTGAGTGAAAAACACATAACTTACCATTTCGAAACACCAAAAGTCCAAATCCAAA
>JBAHVQ010000508.1:810031-833103 GCA_036872915.1 Nanipora kamurai
TATAACAGCTTAATCATACAGGACATTCATCTCACCAAGTTTCAGCATAAGGAAGTCCAAATCCCGTGGATTTCTTGGTGTACTTTTTTGATGAACATTTAATAATATAGTTATCCATAAAACATCAATTGATTAGTAATCGTGTAAGTGACCCAGCGGACAGTTGTACTGGTTAAGTATTCCAAAGTACTAATGAACAGCTTTCAAAAGCGCTTGGTTTTAGTTTCCAGCTTGTTGTCATCATCAAAAAACTATCACAATCTAAACGACGTGTGGCCCTCATTCATCACTTTCACCCAGCTCACTGTTCTTTTTTAAGGGCGACAATATTCCACCAGCACCTTTTGGCTGCAAGCATACCATGTGCCATAGTAAAGTACTTTTAAAGAGCTGCCAAATGCGTTCGGTTTCAGCTTCCAGTCCGATGCCACAGAAATCATCATGACTCTGCTTACTGATGTAATTTCCACATCACAAAGAAGTGACGTCTTAATCTCCAGGAGCATTGTTCTCAAAATTTTCCAACAATGACAGTAAGCTAGAAGATGAAACCACACGCGCTTTAAATTTCTTAATGGGTATTTTGAAATGGTAAACGATACACCTACAGCAAGTAATTGCTGGTTGAATTCTGTTGCTCTGAAAGAAAAATATCATTTTGCTTGGTAAATGTGTTGAACGGTGTGGACACGAAATCTGCATTGTGATCATGATTCCTTGACGATGGAACGGACTGGAAGTGGAAACCAGGTGCATTTGAAAACCGTTTAAAAGCTCTTTATAGTGCTTGATGGTATATGCTTGCAGCCAAAATTTTGGCTGATTGAGTAAGATTGGTAGGCTGGGTGAATGTTTGAATGGTGTCCAGAAGACGCTTGAACTCTGATCCTCATTTTTCCACGACAGCAACGAGCTGAAAGTTGAAATTTCATGAGTTTTGAAAGCTCTTCCTGAGTACTTTCGAATACTGTTCCAGCGGTGAAGCACGCTGCATCATTTACGCTAATGTTTTAGTGGATAGCTATGTCACCCAACGTTGATCAAAAATCATACCACATCAAGAACTTAAGGAGCATTAGATTTCTGACATTAAAACATTAACACATTCATGATTACCCTATGTTATTAAGCTGTTATACATTTAATAATACACATTTATTTGTCGTCAAGTCAAAGTGCATGTGATTTACAAATTATAGAATTTCGGGGGGTGACATCTCGGACTTTTACATTTTTATCTATATTTTTTGAACCATCCCGTTATTATGTCTGTTTATTGTAATATTCGTGTACTGGAGGTAAATGTGTACAATTCAAAACAAAAATTACCGAAAACGGTCAATCAATTAAAAAGTTACGTAACATAATGTGTCCCCAAAGAAATTATTAACTACTTTTGACTGCCACTGTATATATATATAATTCATCAAATAACCCTTCCTTCCTCGAATTTAAAACTATATCTCATCAAAATATTTTTTTATTAATTTATCGGATTTTTAATAAAGAATTTTTACGATATATAATGTCAGATACTTGTCATTCCAAGTGACCAATCATACCGGACAAGGAGAAAAAACTCTACTTGGTCCGGCTGCGATACAACCCCGCGACCTTCGGTTTACTAGTCCGACGCTCTATCAGCTGAGCTACAGGTCAAGTTGGGAGCTGGTCGTGAAATGATGTTACTTGGGTTTTTGATATTTCGAAACGAACTAGTTTCTTCAATATCGGAAAATTTAAGTCTTATCTTAATTTAGAATAGCTGATACAGGATAGAGGATAATGTTAGATACATGTCACTCCGAGTGACGAACCATACCAAACAAGTAGAGAAAACTCTAATACAATACATACCAGAAGCTCTTATAATCAACTTCGGTTTTATGTTGGTACAGTCCTCACCATGCACAAACCTATTGTTTTATGCTTATTAATATTTATACAGCGTGAGTCAATGAGCCCAAACGCTGTCTTTGGATGATTGCTTCGTTATTCCCAAAACTGTTTGTTCTCACCACGCACAAGTTTGTATAAAAGTGAACAAAGGATAGAACAAAGACTTTTGTCGAGCTTCCAGACCATATATAGTTTGACTATGGGGAACATAATCAACCCTACTATACAGGTTGTCCCAAAAAAGGTATACCTTTTGAAATCGTGCCTTTGTTGGAATTTGAATGCCTGAGCATTATGCTGAACCCACGGGAGCGTAAAATAGAGGGTTAATTGAAAAACGAGACCTTGATAAATAACTCTACTTTTGTATAAAATTTTCTACTCCTGGGAATAGAAAATAGCTTCAAATATTATAAAAGAAGAGTGACTACACAAAAATGGTCAAATTACTAATCCGTAACACCGTCAGCTCGAGCAAAAATGGTTCAACTGACCACGGAACAAAGAGTGTTTATCGTTTTGAATTATACGCAAACGCAAAGTATAGCGGCAGTGCAAAACGCTTTTCGAGCAAGATTTCCAGATCAGAATCATCCTACGAAAAGGACAGTTCTGCAAAACGTGAGGAAATATTTGGATGCCGGAACGAGTCAGAACCTTAACAAAAGCAATTCTGGAAGGTATAGAACAACACGCTCCGAAGAAAATATAGCTGCTGTTAGAGATCTGCTCCAGCAAAATCCAGGAAATGTGAGTGCAAGCCGCAATCCTCTCCCAATATCACGTTCAGGCTTCAATAAGATAACCAGGCTTGACCTAAGGTGGCACCCGTACCGAATACAAATGCATCACGAGTTATTGGCGGATGACCTTCCACGTAGATTACGCTTTGCAGAGTGGTTCAACCAACGAGTGGTTCGACCTGAAAACCTTTTGAAAAGTTTAATTATTGGAGACGAAGCATCGTTTTCAATGAATGGAGAAGTGAACACGCAAAATGTTCGTCAATATGCACCAAAAGGACATCCGCCTGCATTTAATTTTGAAAGAAAGGATTGCCGTGGTAAACTCACTGTCTAGGCAGCACTTTGCGGAAACGGTGTGGTTTTGGGGCCCTACTTTTTCGATGGTAATGTGGACAGCATTGCTTATCAACGAATGCTCAATGAATTTGTTTTCCCTCAGTCTGCTGAACATTTTAATAATCAGTGTTGGGAGGATTGTTTCGAGGTCCATGGTGGGTTCAAGACGGCGCACCAGCTCATCGACTCATCGCAGTACGAGATCGCCTGGACGAAGTATTTGGTAACAATCGAGTCATTGGGTTAGGACATGATGTCGAATGGCCACCTCGCTCACCTGACTTGACACCGTGCGACTTCTTTATGTGGGGATACCTCAAGAATAAAGTATTCTCTAACCCACCTCAGAATATCGATGAGTTACGGCAAAAAATTGCAGACAAATTTACAGCTCTACAACAGCAGCCCGACTCTATTAGAAACGTGGTGCGCAGCATGCACAGGCGACTAACACTTTGTGTTGCACGAAATGGGGGACACGTCGAAGGCAAAGGCGCTTGATGCTTTAATTGTTGAATGTCAAATAAATACAAAATGTTTGATGCATGTCATTTGTTGACTCAAGCGCTATGTTAAAGGAATCAGTAGCTACATAATTCGTTTACATTACTTCATAAAATTCATTCTGTTTAACTTAGTTCAGCATAATAATAAGGCATTCAAATTCCAACAAAGGCTTATTTGACAAGGTATACTTTTTTACGCACCCATGGGCTCAGCATAAAGCATTCAAATTCCAATTAACAAAGGCATGATTTCAAAAGGTATACTTTTTTTGGGACACCCTGTATAGGGCATTCCTAAGTGTCTCTAAAGCATTCTTATGTGCCTCTAAGCGTTTGGCATGTGGGATGTGAGACTACAATCCTAGTGCACCAATAGCTAGAAGTAACGCATCTCTGGGAATATCATGACTATTGTCTAACTTTTCAAACAAATCAGCAGTGTCTTGTATATAAGAAGAGATTTCTTTAACCCTTCAACGCCTAGTGTCCGATATATCGGACACCAAGAACAAAAGAACATTCCAGAGTACAAAGCAAAAACAAAGAGAGAACAAAGAACAAAAGAAAAATATTCGGGCCTTAAAGGGTTAACAAGTGGCTTCCTTGCGAGGTTCAACAACCGTAAGAGTAGTTTGAACCGGTAGATATGGAAGAGGACAACGTAATATACCGGCAGCACATTTTTTTAGCGATGGCCATAGTGGTCTTAATAATATTACTGTTAACATGATTGACAGATTCTTTAAACTCTACTGAATGTGAAGCATTCTGGGCATTCAAATTGAACCCATTTGTTCCCAAAGGACTGAACTTGCGAAATTTTATTTAGATTTCATGTTCTAGTTTCTTAAATATTCATATTCTTGTAGCTGTAATACTTAATAAAAACCAACCATAACACGAATTTAAAAAAACATAAATTATCATTAACAATTGTTTATTCCATCTTCGTTACTGTTTCAGAACAAGCCCTTTATCAGGACAAGTTTTCGTCTACTTGTATAAAATAATCTTCCTAATTTAAGTAAATAATTTATACGTTAATAAAAATGGTAATGAACAAAACAGTCATCATATAAGCTCAAAAGCTTTCTCTAACCTTTGGATCACTCACAACCTTCCTTTCTATAATTTTAACTATTACATCACTAGTCAAACCCCGTACCCTTCCCCAAAAAAGATTTGCATACAAATGCTCCCCTGGCAAGTGTCGCTGTTCCCTCCCATATCTACTAAAGTTACTTCCATGGTTATTGAAGCATTTCCTAAGTAAATTGATTGCGCTTCCATAGTACTGCTTAAAACATTTTTTAAATTTAATGAGATAAGCCACTCCACCGGAATCACAATCAAATTCATAATTAATAAAACACTATCGATTCCCCTAAATTATTCGTAAACTTCTCACCTTCCACAAAACTACAAATTTGCCACCTCTTCTTATCACATTTTACCGTCCCCCTTCTACTAATTCCCCGATTTCCAATCTTACTTCTTACAAGCTCACCTTCTAAATTTGTAGGTTTCTAATGCTCACCCTAGGAAATTCCCGAAAGACTCTTTTCTTTTCATCAGAAGCGTGCAAGACGGTACAAAATTCTCGAATATTTTTGCCAACTCGAGATAACGCTGGATGAAAATCCAAGTGCCAACGTTACTCCATCATTAGACTCCTTACCTTCCGAGATTGTAAATCTTTCCTATCTACTTGCCATCCCTTGCCCTCTGCAATTGAGTATCTATATTCTCAGACTTAAAAACCCTCTTAACTAAGTAACCTCTAAGCTCTTTAGCTATTTTATCAAAAACTTCATCTGAATCGCAAATTTTTCTCAAAGTCTCAAAGGCTGTCCATAAGGAATACTCCATTTTGCATGCTTCAGATGACAAGAGCCATAATCTAAGAAGATTTCATTAAAATGTTGTTTAATGGATACCCTAAATCATTCTTAAAGAATTGTTCAAACCGGAGTTTGGAGTCTGCTGACTTTGGAAGCCAAAAAACATCCGATAGTACGGTTGATTGTAACGATTACCCTTGGCTTAAACTTCCTGATGTACCTGGCATGCCTGAAAGAATTTCAAAAATACTCAAACAACACAACATTTGCGTGGCATATAAACCGGGAAAGACCCTATCCTCTATATTTCAAAAACCAAAGGACAGGCCTGACTATGATTGCACAACTGGTGTTGTGTACAAAATCAACTGCCGAGATTATTCAGCTGTATACATCGGTCAAACATCCCGTGCTTTAAAGACAAGAGTTAAGAACATAGTCAAACCATTATCAAATCAAACAAAAATTCCCTTTTGCCTCAACATCACCTACAAACAAAGTATGACATTGATACAGAAAACATCCATATTATTGATAGTTGCGAACAATGGTTCCAAAGGTTATTTCTTGAAGCATGGCACTCAATGCGTGAACCAAATTCTATTAACGAACACGTAATTTTATCTCCTGTTTATAGATGCATAACTAATTCTTGAATAATTCAGTCTTACCTTGTTTTTAAACATCCAAATTTGCATAATTTAGTTTCGATCTTGTATATAAAGCAGTTTTCTAGCTGTTCACATCTCGCTGACGAAGGTCATAGTAACTTGACCGAAACGTCCCTTCTTGACTTGACTTTTTAGACAGAGACAGCCTTTTAATATAATCTTCTGAATAAATGCCTGTCTACAACTATTGGATTTTTAAGCCATAATCTAAATATTCATGTGTATCGTTTTTTTACAATATACTCCGGCTACAAAATATTACGATTACAGACTGAGATATGGTTAAACGAAAATGTTTCCGATGAGGTTGTACATTAAGATACAAGTTCACAGCAACCAGGTGAAAGATCCGACATAACAAAATCCTACTTTGGTTTGTAAATTTTATGAACGTAACTTAAAGAAATTACAGTTCACGACCCATACTTAAGTTACGTTCATAAAATTTACAAACCAGAGTAGCATTTTGGTACGTCGGAGGTGGTACATATTCCCGGTTTTATATTATCAAGGAACAACAGAATTAGCAGTATGGGTAGGAGAGTACTGGTTTATACTATAGATGATATTCCCAATAAAGTTTAAAATGATCTTTACAATAAATATTTTGAGTGTTTGAGGGTTACCTTACTCCCAAATTAGTTACTCTTTCTCTGTCCCCTGATGAACTTGAAAGGCTCTATGATTATTTTTGTTACACCAACGATAAGCTGGCTATCATTAAAAAGGAGAACGGGGAATCGGAAAATCGATATAATGATATATTTCTCTTTACCAACATTAAGAATGAAAGTACCGAGAGGTATTTGTGAAGATTCACTAATGTATGCCATGATCAGTCAATTTTAATTTGGCTTATTGCTGGTTTCCGTTTGGTGTCCTAGCCCCCACCTTTAGTTAGGGACACAAACATGGCCACAATGCTCCTGATCATTTGAATTTCTAGAGACTGTGTGCAAACCAAGAATTTGCAATTTTTTGTTTGATTTGGCTTTTTTTTTAAGACAAGAAAAATGAAACTTTATGATTACTGGTTAAATTATTTTTTGAACGTAGAAAAGTCCGAACTAAGAAACGTCGCGATAAAAGAACTGTTAGCCTATAAGGTTGATCCAGGCCAGAACTGCTAGAATTATATATTAGGAGCATATTACTCAGTTAAATTTACTGATTGTTTGGCTGAACTAAACTGGACTAAACTTTCGGATAAACGCTAGAGGCATTTTAAAATTGTCATGTACAAAGCCATGAACAACATATTTCCTCCCTATCTTTCAAACAAACTTGTTCGTACCAATTCAGTGTATGATCATAATCTTTTTGGCTTAAATTATAAAATCCATCTTCCAAGACCCAAGACTCTCAAGAATGTTTTTTTTCTAAATGGGGGTTATTCTTTGAAACAACCTCCCAGTAGAACAAGCGACTGAGTCCTTATCTACATTTACATCTCTCTAGTATTAAGATATAGTAGATCGTAAATTTGTGAGTCTGCATTAATATCAATGTAGTTTTGGTAATTAGTAGAATATCAATATAATAGTAACATTTTCAATTTTAGATGGTTGTAATAGTACTTAAAAAGTCACTTTCTTATTATATCATACTTTATACTGCTCCAAGGAAGAGTACTGTAATGGTAAATTGGACACCGTATTCAAAGAAGGATGAATAAGCATAACTAATAACAGGATTCTAGCCCTTTTGCCTTGGTACCAACTAAGAAAACCTCTGCAACAAGGATTTGTGCTTTTTTTTGCTTTTTTGGCTTTCTTTGACTTGGGTTTTGCTTATTCTGTTCTTTATTACCTAGCAACCCTGATTACAACATCCTTGTCGACATATCCATCTTCTCGTATTCCTAAACTTAGCTAGAGGGACGGTTCATGTTCACAGAATTTAACAGTATGCTTTATTGTTATAAATCAATATTACCTACTTAAGAAAAGCGACTGTAGATATATAAAAGTAGTGTATAAATGCGAAATCGTCAAAAAAATTGTATTATTAAAAATACATTACCATGCAGTTTACGTTTTGCATGTAGTGACGTTAATAGGGAAACTGGAAGTTTTTGGGACGCTGTAAGATTTTTGCTTTTTTGCCTGACATCTTTGATTTCTGGAATATTAGATGTTGTGTTATTTAAAAAATAATTAGAAGAAATAACAAAGACTGAAAAAGCCTGGGGTATGCACAGAAGTTAAAGCGCATTTCTAGTTTTGTGAATTAATAATCTTGACATTTCCTATAAAGAAATTGTAAAGATCCATCTTGATCCCAGTGCCTAGTGGTAGTAATTTACTCATCTGTTTTGTTATAACGTAGCTTGCTTTGTATTTATTAGGCATGTGTCTTTTTCATGGCATTTGTAAGTATATCTGGAGTGAATTTTACCTGCTTTATATATTTTTTATATTTATTTCTGGTAGTTTGTTTCAGTTTCTCTAAATTTTTCTACGTAAAGTTAGTTATACGAATATTAACGTAATTTTCTAACATAATTTGGTTAACGTAATTTTGACACGCCATTAAGAATAGTTTTTATTGATATGTATCATCACTGACAGGTGCATGTTCGGAATGATATCGCTGCACACATTTCTATGCCTTAGGTCATGATTAAATCCCTGTTTGGTGGTTTAACTTTTCATGCAACTAATTGGCAACTGCTTTGCGAAACAAATCGCGCGAGCTATTGCATGTGAGAGTAACATGCTTTACAATGGTCAAAGTCGTTGAGAGACATTTTTCACAATTCTTGTAGAAATTCTAGTTCGGTTCTATTTCCTGTAACAATTGTAGCATTTTCGCAGCCTTGTATCGTGCAGCACCCCATTTATTATTACTACTTTATTATTAATTCTAATGTATTTATCGTTATTATTATTAATATTATTATTAATATTATTATTAATATTATTATTAATATTATTATTAATATTATTATTAATATTGTTGATAGTTTTATTATTAATATTATCAATATTGTTACTTTTATAATTATTATCATTATTATTATTATTACTATTATTTCCTGGTTCTCCGATTCCCCCGATTCACCGATTTCGATAGCTGATATAAGCTAGTAGCTGAAAGCCAACAAACGGCGATAATCACGGCTGGTGATTTCAACAGTACGAGTAATGGCTTCCAAATATAATCTAAGGCAATGTAACCTTAAATAGATGGTAAGGGAGCCTACAAGAAACAATGTCATCCTTGACCTTACCTTTACTAATGTATTCGGTTTTTATGACGAACCTCCTTCAGAATCTTAGATCCAATTGGAATCTCGGGCGATAGTGTGGCAGAGTGAAAATCGTAGTACAGTTTAAAGAAGAAAAATTTCATTAAGAAAATTAAGTTTAGTCCAATGAACCTTTAACCCTGTAGAAGAAACGTTATACCATCTGGTGGTTGGGTTTGTCATCTGTCAGGTAGTCATGTCAACCTGTTTGGCATACATTACCCAGAAAGTACATGTCTTCTTTGCTTTTTGGTGCAAAAATAAACTTTCTTTATGATAAGAAAATCAGGTACTTTGCAGAACCTACACAAACTTTTACCAGGTTTTCTTGCCTTTATTTTCCTCAAACTCACATTTATGTTAGTTGGTACTGATACTCCTAAAACTGTAAGGTTCTTCAAATATTATAAGTTCTAAATTATAAAACTTTGTAACCACCTAGTGCAATAAATTAAGCCGAGTTTTGTCCAAGGAGTGTTGAGTGCATAATTTCCTGTTATGCATGATACTGATTTTCTTTAGAATTAAAAAGTTCTATTAAGAATAATCGAAGTTCACATAAGATATCAGTGAAAGAGTAAGTTCAATTTTTGATGATGTGGGATAGTGTGGCCAAAGAACAATTGAACTTATTCTAAAATATTGTAATTACTAAATTAAATGATTTATATTGTAAGCATTAAAATGTCTTTATTGTAAATATTGAATTACTTAATTACAGTAAACAGCGTATAAATTCCTTTATTAACGTAAGGTACCAACCATGCACTTCAAAGGAGGCAGGCAGAACATAATTAATAGCCTGTTGTTAACCAATCGATAAGGCCTTTGAAATTGCTTACATGTCTCACTTTTGAGACACGACAAAAAACCTATGGCGTGAACAGGGTCAAAAGCCTGAGAGAATCCTACAGGTGCGTGAAGACATATGTAAACAAGGATTCTATGTCTTAAGAGACTGTTCCTTCGCATATCTAATAGCAAGTTCTTCCGTTCATCCACATGGTTCTTCCACAACACCACCTTTAAAATGGCGGCATATAAAATGGCATTTCATCGCAATTTTATAAGTTCAAAGAATAGTCGCTTTTGTAAACTTGGTGAAGTCGGGTGAAAGAATATAGCCTGAATATGTTGCAAGGAAGAAATACGACCGGAAAAGTTACTCGAGAGACGAGCAGTGGAACTCGATGTTTCAACGTAGTATTGCAGGTTTAACGCTGTAATTCTTGAAGAAAGTCGGTGACCTTACTTCTTTAATTTATATAATTTATATACATTTTACAAGAAATCAGGAATTAAAAGAAAAATCACCACCAATACTTGTAAGATTTTACTTTTTCCGTACACACTTCTTGAACAACATGTCGGGGAATATGGAACAAGATACTTCTAAATCACTATAATGCATGTGAGCAGTTTTTTGTTTCATAAAATGCCATGTTTCCATGTATATAATTACCAAATAGATATAGTATGTAGGATTCTAGCTAAGAATTTGATAATAGTAGTGCAATTGTAATTTTTATTCTAACTCGTAATTGGGTCAAAATTGTGCCAAATTGAAAAAAAAAGGCGGTATATTATGCCTGTTATATTTTCTAAACGAGTTCGGTGACCGCTACTTTTATTTTAAATATGAGCATATCAAAAACTCCAAACCTGGGATGTTTCAGCCAGGAATTATCTTAAGTAAAGACCTGGCTATCAGCTTCTGCAATCCTCATTGGATCACCAAAAATACTGCCTACTTTGCAAATGAAGTTATTACTACAAAATTAAAAATGAAAAAGGTCGTATCTAACTCCTTGAAAGGTTGACTGGGAAGATACTGTTTAGATTTTACGTATATTTCGGCTCACTATGGCGTCTTCTGTCAGTTTAGAATCTTTCGGGCCGCTTTGCCAAAACCTCATTTGCTCAAACAACAAATATTTTTCCACAAATGGAAATTTTTAGTGAGATTCAGAATATCGTTAAGACACTTGTTCTAATCCGAAAAAACTGAAGCGTCGACTAAATTATGAAAATACTGACATCAAAACACACTCCATAGGGATGACGTAATAGGGGGATTTCAATCAATCCCTTGAGTTTAAAAGATACTGGTTCCATGGCCGAAGTGCTAGTCAGATACAATAGCAGATGATGAGATTCTTTGATTAATACCATTTTCAATACCATCAGATGGTATTGAAACCCAGCAATTGTTTAATTTTAGCAACTTTATTTAATATATCATACACGAGAAGGAGTGTTTGATCTGATTTTGAATCACGGAGAAGCGAGTCGAAAAACGAGGTGATAGCCGAGTTTTTAGCCAACTTCGAGGTGTCTGGAAATCAGATCAAACACAACTTTCAACAGTATGATATGGCTTATCAAACGAATCGATATTTAAGGATAAAATCGGTCTAAAGATGTTGAAATTTTATGCTCATTAAGATCACATATCCAAACCAACGTCTCGCTGGTGATTTCCTTCGTGTTTTCCTCATGAATTGTTAAGAAGTGTTTCATCAGGAAATGCAACCATGGAGAAATGGGTTGAAAACCGAGGCAATAAGAGAGATGTTTTTGCAAACTTCGAGATGTTTGGATATCTGATGAAACACAACTTTCGAGTGTATGATATTGCATCTCAAACGGATCAGTATTTGAAGAGAAAATCAAGTAAAAGTTCAATTATCTCATGAAACCCCCACAATTCATTGTTTCAACACAAGCATTAAATCATTTATTCTACTCATTAATATTTAAGAGGGTGATAACCTTACTAAACAGTGTGATAACCACTTTTGACACTGCTCTCCTTTGAAAACAGTGTGATAACCACTTTTGACACTGCTCTCCTTTGAAAACAGTGTGATAACCACTTTTCACACCGCTCTATTTTGAAAACAGTGTGATAACCACTTTTCACACTGCTCTCTTTTGAAAACAGTGTGATAACCACTTATTACATACTAACGAGCGCATGTTTTCATTTTTAACAACCAACGTTTTTTGTTGGTAAAGAAAAACAAATCCATGTAATTGTGGGTGAATGATGAGATAAGATGGTTAATCAATGTTCACTAGTGTGATAAAAAATTTAATATCGCTCGGGAATTTGAACGTCTACTGGGAACCTACGGCTCTTTGTGGCCGTTAAGCTTCGCTCGCGATATTAAATTCTTTATAACACTCATGGCCAACATACAGTAAGATTTGATGAACAACATGGCGAGTGAAAGTTTTCCCAAGGATTATTTAATGAAGGTAGTGCTAAAGAATCATTATCTTTACGATAAATTGAGACAAGGATTTTTAAGTAAAGTATGTAAAGTTCGACTTATAGTAAGCATTGAGTATAAATTCCGCGAACCTCCTCGTGAAGAAGAGAAAACGTAGAAAGAAAGCTCTTTCGCACAATGTATGAAGAAGAAAACGAATATTGTGTCTAGATCAGGAATGGTCGATGTACCGACTCCAGTAGAATTTTACCACGCAATAACAAGAGATGAGGAACCGGGACTACTGGTATTTGCCTAAAGAGTGCCATTGAGTTTATTCAAAAAAGATTCGAGGCAAAGTTCAAAATACTGGCAAATAACTGGGGTATTTGAAGGCATCTAGGTCGTCAAAATTTAAATACCCAATACTGCCAGATAGCAGCAAATATTATTTGGGAACTAGACTTTAGTTAACGTCCGAAGAGGGAACAGAAAAGTAAAAATTTGCAAAGTAAAGTGTTCAGTGAACACAAGTAAGTTACTCTTCCATGCACTCACTTATTAATTTAAGAATGCTCATTTAGGTACATACTTACTGAAATTTTCACATTGTTTTCCTGAATATTGCAAAGTACAGCGACACTGATGAGTTCTTTCCCAACGATTTACGTGACATTCACCACCATTTTGGCAATTCATACATCTGTTACAATACATCTGTAAAAGTGAAAGGAAACGCTTTGCAGTTCGTTCAAATATGTGACGCTACAGAAGAGAGGCCACAATTTATTTTTATTATTTAAGTTTATATATTTTTTATAATTAAGTTATTCTCAGACTTTTAATTGGTAAAAATTGGAGCCATTGAGCATTAGCACATTGATATATACATTCGTTTGTTTAGGTCGTTAGAGGACACGATATGTTTATTGCTAAGGCGAAACCAAGTGTTGTGTTTAATTCTAGGTTTACGGAGTGTATTTCCTTTACGAGTACTTTGACACTACATCTTCATTACATCCACTGCATATACAAATATTAGTTTAAAAGCGTTTAATTGATGGGCTGCTAGTTCTTGTTTCTTCCCCCTGATGCGTCAACCTCCCCAAATACCCCGTTTTTAGGTGGTTGTTTTTTGTTTATCGGTGGGGGTATATCAGTATTTAGGACACAGATTTTTAGCATGGAGGACATCGTGTATTTGACACCTAGTTGACTGATGTCATGAAAATCTTCCTAGCTCAGTCATAGATAAATCAAAAGCTTTGGGCGGTTGCTGCTATGTACCAGGAAAATAAACAAATTCTGCTTTGCAATTTCATTCATGGTATATTTCATAGCCATGATATGATCTTGGATCATAAAACTAGTCAGCACTGTTAACTAGCTCAGTTTAATTTGATCTTAAAGGTTACTGCAAAATAGAGAACTGAAAGAGTAAAAGGCTACTAAACTTCTTCCCTAGAAAATTTCTCACGAGGATTTAGCACACCTTATGGACGTTTATCTATTATATCTTCTCGACAGCTCGTAGGCAAAAGGAAATTTCTGTCCTTGCCGAAAAATCTGCTCAATTAAAATCCATACAGTTGGGAGTTGAGTATTTTCAGCTTACTCCCCATCCGGAGCTTTTCAATATATCACATTAATTTTGAATGATTTTTCTAACTAATTAACCTAAACTGTTTGTGTTGAGATTTTTTAAAGTTAGTCTCTCAGACAATTTATCCTAACCCACTCTGTTACAAGAGCCGGCCCCAGAAAACTCAGCAGGAGGAATGTAACCCAAAATATTGCCCACCACCGAATGAACGTACCACTGTAATACCTTACTACCAGACATATAAATGGCATGAATTAAATCGCAAAAGTGATTTAAACGTACACTTAATTCTTAGACGTTATAAGAGCGGTTGCACGGTAATCTATCTTGAATTTCTTTGAATTTTGAACACATAACTGAAAAAATTGTTTTGGTGTGGCAGTGAGATCGGAATTTACCGACTGAAATCCCATACACACACTCTTATCCATAATACCGGCCCTTTGACACCTTTCCCTTCTAAAAGAAAACAGCTTCGAAAAAGCTGAGTATATAACCCTCGTTTTCGTAGAATTAACCAACCATTCCTTCGTGATATCAAATATCCAAACCAAAACCAAGAGTAATAACGGACCTCGTGACCTCAGTGTTGGGACACAGTGTAGAGCGAAGCCCTACACAATTAACCTTTCCCAAATTCGGTCCAACGCCTACGAAACAATGTATCTACGTCAAGACCAGAGTACGAGGACAAAATAGAATAAACTTCTTAAAATGTCTACTCAGGCCTCGACTCACATCCATTGTATTATGGGCATTGGACAGAACGCCAGGAAGGTCTATTGCTGATCAAATTCCTTCACTAGGGAAAAAAGAGCTGACGAACAGCTTAAGAGCTTTCTTTAATGAAAGTATAAATGTCATCCTCGGCATTCTATATTAAGTAAAACACTGATTATATGAGTCGGGCTTGCCCTCCCATGCAACAAGGCGGACTCGTATCACGAAAAACTTTTAAAAGTCGTAAAAGATAATTTATATTAACTTTGGATTATTCCTGTAACCAAAACATATCAGCTCTGCACGTCAATTTCGTTTTGAGTCGATTTCACAGATGTGGTAATATCTTGAACAAACGAGACCATTCCCGCCAACGGGCTGGCACCATAGATATAGGACGTATAGATCGCCGGCTTTTATTTAATGGCTTGTGCCTGAACGTCCCAACAATGAGCATCCAAGATGGCTGAAACAAGCGGGCAAAAAGCTCTAGAGACGTATGATGAACTGTATTTACAAACTAAGTTTAGGCGGTTACTCTAATTTTTTCCTTGTAACTCTGAATTTTATCTTTGTGAATGGACTTTTTATGAGATTCTTGCTGTGAAATTGGAAATCGTCTCGATGAATGTGAAATGTGATAATGTTTACCTCGAACATCGGTTCGGCCTTTCGCGTTGTTTAATCATCGCTAAAGAGAATCAGTTTGTTAAACTTTTATCTCTTTGATGGCTTTCCGTCCCGTACAATCCTCTCGGAATAGACTTTTCCGAAACGATAAAGAAATATTTACGTGTACAGCTTTGTAATGGCGTAGATAATCGATGTGATGTGGTCATCGCGTAAGATATCACCTAGGACATGGCACTCCCGTGAATGTTGCTGTAACGATGTGAACGTAGATGTTTTAGTCTCTTGAATGACTTCTTGTTTAAGTTTCTGCAAGATTTTTCCTTCTACTGAATGCCACTGGACTATTTGGAAAAGTACGAGTGTATTTGTGACTATTTGGAGAAGTACAAGTGTATGAGCAGTGATCTGGTGTAGGATTTGGGTCTTCAACTACCAAGCCATCAGCACATTCTGGACATTTCATTGAAGAAATAACTTTTTTCACTATGTCGCCTGCAATGTACCCTTGGACTTCATCCCACCAAAATGGGGGAGCTGTCAAGGAATTTCACAATCCTTTGGTCTGGGTTTTCAATGCCTTTCTTTAGTTTCTCTTCCTCCACAATATTTTTGAAGTTAGCAGTTGCTGGTGCAGTTATGTTGTTTTTCTGCAGCGGTGTTCTTATTGCCCATATGAATTGTAGTGCACTGGGGTTATTGTTCCATCCCTATCGACTCCTGAATTTGCTAAAAATATCTCAATTCGATCCTGGAACGTAGGAAAACGAAAGAACGTAGTAAAATTATTACAGTTTCTCCTTAGCAGGTTTCCTTGCTATGGCAAATATAGACTTTGTTGTGACAGCAAATCCCAGAATAAATGTTCTTGTTGGTCCATCAACTAGTCATAGTCTGCATCTTTCAGTTCTTTTGGGTAACTAAATAATTGCATCATTTAGATATTGTTCTAAGTCATTAATGTTACTAACGTCATAGGACTCTTGTACTGCCTCCCAACTTGCTTTTTGAGTTTAAAATGATTTGAGTTCAACAATATTGTTGATCTTTTCCACAAATTCTGCAGTTAGTTTACTGTTGTTGAATTCTGCCATGCCTAAGGCTTTTAGATTCCTGATCCCAGCTGCCACAGAGTTACTTAGCTGAAATCCAGAACCAGCCGACAACTTAAAGAAATAAAGGAAGAAACAAACTCCGAACAATAGTGTCATCTTGGTAACTCAAGATATGAGCTAAAATCAACGAAATTGTGATATTTTGTCTTTATTTCAAAGACATCATCAGACAGACTAATTACAAAAACATTGCCACGATCTATACACAAGCGGTGCGATGACATCATCGCTGAAGAAGAAAACTTGTCAGACATCTATTTACAGGATGGACGCTAGTAAATCATAGACATGTCATCGTTGAACTGAGAAGGTGTGGATGGGAAGCATGAAAATATCACTGGGATATGAAAAACAATTAAGTGAAAAGAGTGAGTTCTTTGGTAGCCTTAAGACCAGAATTCAATTCTGGTTTATTAAATTTGATGCTAGGAGCTTCAACTATTAAAAGTCTATTTGCGGTTATAGAATTATTAGAATAAAGAATTTTGTAGTTATTAAAGATAAGATTTTTAATCGAAGAAGACAAATCGGATAAAGAGGAAAGGTCATTAAGTCGGTCGTATTGTGTGTGTAAGTTTGCGAGAAACTGTGCGTGGTCACAGTGTAAGAGGTGCTGGGCAACAGCACTGTTGTCATAATGCGTAGCGTTTTGGGAGAGGCGTCTTTCAAGGCGACGATTGGTTTTTCCTATGTAAGTTTTATCTTAGCTGGAATTATGGCCTTGCTTGCTTCAACATCAATGTTGAATGTGGTAGACAAATTGCTTGTATTTGTGATGTAATCCTTAGCTTTAAAATGTTTTTCACACAGGACAGAATGTTTTGATGGGGTCCAGTCTGCTCTTTTCATTGCTATTAACCACTGTTTTAGCAAGGTGGGATTTTTCATTGCCAATTTGAAAGTGATTTTTGAATGGCAATAGATTTTATGTCAAATTTTACGTCCACATACCATAGGTAATCGCAAGATGAAACACAAATGTACTTATGTACTTAATGTTCTTCAATAAAATAAACCTTTGTGGCCCATTTTGCTTGTAGAAGTCATTTGATTTTTGAGTTTCGTTGCATCTGCTGTATTGTGTGTAGTACTAAATCACTCTACTCTTCTGTTGTCTCTAACAATGAAATGTCAATCATGAAAGTTGCGGTTAATGTTAGTACAGATAACAGCTATCCTCCTGGAAGTATTATTTCTTAGAACGCATTCCTACAGTTGACAGTTTTTCAATGCTCGCAACTAAATAACTAAAATTACACGAGCAAAAAACTATACGGTTTTTGCGTCAGTTTGCTTGTCAAGAACAATCTTTCACCGACGGCAGAGTGGCAGACTATACAATTGCAGTCTTCCTAAATCCTAAGTCTAGAAATCTTTAAAACGAATCGAAACCCGTTTGACAATTCGCTTAGTAGTAACTACCTATGAAATGCAATGGGAACGCCACCCTTCAATGGCATTCTTCTAGTCGAAATATGGAAAGCTTCAAAACGCTTTAAAAAGAACTAAATCTTGCAGCTTTCTGAAATAAACTACTATTTGGTCCTTTTTATGTTGCAAGAAAATTTCCCGCACTTTTTTCTTGCGCGCTAGTGGCGGCCATCTTGGATTTCTCAACTTGGGACGCCTCTTGAGCCGAGTTGGTGATCTATACCTCCTATACCTATGGCTAGCATGGCTCATATAAACAAACCCTAAGCAAATTAAGTATCCTAGCCAAACATAATAATTTTTAGGATCACTTGTAAAAAAACTTGAACACGTTAACTGCAGGTGTGCTTTCAGCTTCTACGTGTTTTTAGCGGCTAAAAGTTTGGTTGGCAAAGAAAAAAGGTGAAGCTGCTTGGTTATCGAGAACAACCAAGGAGAACAGACAATTCTGTTCCAGACCAATTGTATTTTAAAGCTGTAAGTTTGAGTTTACCTGCTTACCACTTTTTTCAGTCTACAAACGCAGATAATGTGTCAACAAAACAATCTCTTCGGAATTTGTCTTGAACTGGCAAACATTTTTTCCAAGAGAAACTATACACAATAAGTACTATATAACGCATTGATCCAGGCACAAATATATGCCATATGTTCCCTCCGAAAACGCAAAATCTTCCCCTGAAGACGAGTATATCCAAGTTTAAGGAAAGATATATCTTTAACTCCATTGACTTTCAAAATGTAGCACTAGAAGATTCGATGTAGTTGCGGAGTACATAAGTTTAATTTATTGAATAACGCTATTTGTTTCAATGCCTCGACTTCATATCTAAATCGTATACGGTTACAGTTACGCATAAAATATCACACTGTGACATTGTAACGGTTTTTTACACATTTTTTGTACACATTTTTACCTCATCTAACGGCATATCGTGCAAACGGCAATCTTCGTTCTTCATAATTGCTCCCGAGTTTGTAAAACTGTTTGCAGCATTCAATTCACATCTTGTACCGCACACGTTGAATGACAAACATCGACAATCTTCATAACATTTGAAAAAGCAGTCTGGGTCGTTTTTAATCATCATTTCTTGAATCAAGTAGCCAAATAAAACCCTATTGTTCAATCCGTTTTTTGTGTAAAAGGTTATTTGCGAACATGTCGGAGAACTGGTTTGACTCTGATGTACAAAGAATAGCATAAGCGACAAGACGATGTTGATATCATCTGCCATAGCGTTCGAGATGTTGGAAATAGTCCCACTACTTCTACAGGTGTTAACCGAAATGCTTACAGGATATTAAAAAATAAATTATTCAAAATGATTCATTTGGTGTTTCAGAAAATATTACACTTTGATAAGCTTTACCAAGTATCATAGTTTAGTAAGCACGTTTAACTTAATAAATGCCTTCATTTTCGTGCGAATTCTTCGTGTGTAATCGTATCCATACCGTCCTTTCTTTTCAACAACTTCGAGTACCACAAAGTCCTAGAAAGAACCAAAGAAACTAAACAAGTACTGAAATGACAATTCAATTCAAAACAATATTGACCTACATTAACATAAAACGGAATAAATTTAAAGCAAACTTAGCTCAGGACAAAAAAGCTGGTCTAATTTGCATGAACTGAGATAGTTTTAATTGATAGTTAAAACCCTTGAAGAGTAAAATGGCCTCGCGTTAAGCAAAGTAAAATAACAGGTGACTGACCTTGCCAGAAAAGAGTTAGTATACCGGGCACTTCAATGCAGCTCAAGTTTTTAATATTTAAGATGAATTTAAGTGCAAAGTTAATGATTAAATACTTATTAAATATACCTTAAACGGTAGAAATTTAAAGTAGGTTTCCATATTATGTTGGCATAAACCTTTTGGTTATTGAATAAAATTCTAGAATCTGTTGTTTTCTAATATAAACCAAGGTTTGTTTCCCTTTCATAAAGCAAATGTTTCGAAGCTTGCGGAAGCACAGCTTACGGATACCTGCACAACAAACAAATCAGAACATGTATCAGCGATCGGATTATTTATTTCTGAAAAAATTTCCAGTTTAGAAAACAAAATTTAATAGTAACCAAATTTTTTATCTTTACAAAATATCCTTTTTATTCTGCTTTTCATAACCACTCAGCTTTGACCGAGGACAAGGATCATCTGGGATTGTTGTTGAGCTTTGTCCATCCACTCCCTCGTTGCACGTTGCTCGGGCATGTCGTATCAACGAACTCAAATTAAAGTTTTACTGCAGATAGACATCAAAATCTTACAAACAAAACACTAGGCCATCAAAAAGAATTAAACTCAGCAATAAATTAGTTAAATGCACCTTCGCAGCATTATTCTTTAGGAGGCCCTTTACAGAAATGTTTCACATATAGTTCAATTACACATTGTGAGCCCAGTCGTGGAGCTCAACGATTTTTTTCTTGCTGGCAGACTAAATCATCGTCAATGGACAATTTCAGCTATCACTTAGCATCGTGGTAGTAGTGGGATACTTTCACTCAAATCTGAAATGGCTGCCCAAAATCAATCGTGTCACTTGGCTAAACAATTAACTATATTAAATACATTTTCTTTCGCCAATGAGATTTTTACGGTTCCCAAAAGAACTACGAAGGTAATGAACATTATATCTCAAAGAGAAGCGAAATCACGGAAGACAGTGGGGATAAGATTCTTTAAGGTGTTTGAAGTCCCCATTACCTAGCAAATATTAAACAGACCTTGTTGCACGTTAACAGATGACGAAGTTCACCGATTTACGTTTATTTTAGAATTTTTCCATACAGACTCACATTTATCGGGGATCTTTGTGGATCTGGCGATCAGTGTCCTTGTGACGGAAGCTTAAGTGAATTTGAAGTTTAGTGATAGGCGGATTCCCCCCGAAGCAATCAGATTTTTGTTCTTGCTTGACGACACAATGTTTTTGGTAAGGTTTTGAGTGACTTTCACTTGTTTCACAAAATGGATTACAGTATGTTGTAATTCCTCCCACAGTGGATATTTTTGCGCCGGCTTGTCCCTGTTTACTAAAGCTTTTTTTCGTATTTGATATGTCACTGGTAACACTTGCTATCACAGTTTCCAAAAGCATTACATTGCAACATGTAAATCCATATCTATAAATTTAGCAGAATTGTTAGCCAAACTATATTTTGTTACCTTGGTATCTGCTGTCGTAAACCTTTCGATTACAGTTTTGTTGCCTTGAAATCTACTATCACAATTCTTTCAGTATACTCTGAAGTCCCGAATAATCGTATGTATACGATTATTATTTCCGAGGAAATGTTCCACTCTGTAAGACATATTTCGGGTGTGTACGATTGTTAATTTTCAACATTTTCCACCCTATACGAATCTTATTCATACCTGTACGATTGTTTAAATCTAGCCTTTTGATCAGCAGCCGTTTTGTATGAAAAAGAAAACAAGAAAACTCTTGTATTATCGTAAAATTGCGGTAGAACGGAGCCAATATTTTTCAGCGACAACAGCAGTTTTAGCCATCCTTTTTGTCAGAGCCCACACGGTTGCATGAGTTCAGATGGATGAGCATGCATTGGTACGTGGTATTTTGGACTTTTCTACACTGTACTATTATTCCATCTTATACTATTACTGACTTTTTGAGATTTTTCCACTCTATACTATTATTTTGGCCTGTACTACTATTAATTTTGGAAGTGTTATCCACCCTGTACTATTATTCCGCTCTATACTATTATTAGGGACTTCAGAGTACACGAAAATAATGTTCTTGTGAAACAGTGTCAGTGTATAACAGCTTGAAATATAATTTGCTAAACACAAAGTCGGGTTAATGTGGGAGCTTGGTATGTATCTATACATGAACTGACTTTGTATTGAGCAAATAATATTTCAATCATTGTTATTATTGTATCGTGACTTCCGCTTAGGCAGTAGATATGACGAACCTGCAGCTTAGCTCACCATCTGAGTCATGCTAGTTCAATGGTTAGAGCGTCTCACCGGTCATTAAAAGGATGCGGGTTTGATTCACGTCTAGGGCTCAGAAATCGTTTTTAAATGTGTTTTTTTCTGCTGTATCTTTATTTTACAAAATTCTGTGGGTTACGTGGCTACAGGCTAAAATTCGTTCTTACAGAATACTCGATGCTAGGCGGTTAATCAACTGAGAAGGCGTGGAACAAGATGTGCTGAATGAAAATTGATGATACACCCCGTAGAACTTTCCAACGGTCACATGACAAGTCGCATGACTTTAATATTCAAATGGTCTTTATAGCTGAGCTAACTTATGATACATTTCAACTTAAATACTTACGTTAAGACGAAAAATAGGCCATCTAAACAAACTTTTCAACTTAGCCTAGTTCTCGTGCAGCGCCATTTTGGACATGCATATTTCATCGTTCCATGACGAATATCTCAAAATATTCGTCATGGTGATCTTAGTAATCTGGCCAAGTTCATGCTTTTATCATAAAACAAACAGTTCACCTACTTCTAGGTCGTTAACAGCGGTATTACTTGTTTCGTGAGGAAACTAGTCAAAACTCTGTTTGATTGGCCAGATATAATGAAGCAATTAGAGGGAACTAGTCAAAGTTAGCTACAATTGGCTAATTAGCTTTAGTCTAATTTCGGTAGTCATCAAAAGTCGGGCGGTATAAATAGATCAATCATCTCCACGAAGTTGCACGTAACAGACAAACAAAATCTTACTTCCAGACACGATGGTAGCCAGCGGACAGTATACAGGCATATTTATAATCGTTACGCAAACATCTTAACTTTTCGTCAAAACATCTGGGATGAAGGGATTGTGGACAAAGGCGGTTGGACATTAAATCGAACGCCGGTGATCGCTAGTTCATCCGTGCTTTCTTTAGTGTATCTCGAGTGATACTTTATATCAAACAAGTTTGCTTCCACTGGAGTTCCGTTGAGTATTTACACAATTATCGGTTAGCAGTCTAGTCATTTTATTGACAGCTTTTTGGGTGATATTATAAGTATTATCAATTATTGTTGGATCGTTGTCTAGTTTGAATAACATTAACTTTATAATTGATTAACAGTATGATTGACAGTTGATTAAGGGAGTGA
>JBAHVQ010000508.1:833203-843855 GCA_036872915.1 Nanipora kamurai
TATATATATATATATATATATATATATATATATATACTGGATTTGTTCATAATTTTTTCAATCGGTGTGTATATATATATATATATATCGTTATAGGTACATTCCAGGTTGGTTGAAAGAGGGAACGCAAAGTAACGTTTAACTAATTGTCAACAAACGGGTTTCTATCTTGGATTTCTCGTTTGAGGGAGAAGTTCTGAGTGGCCAGAGGCCACGAGCTTGCTAGGGGGTCCAGGAGCATGCCTCTTCGGAAATTTTTTGAAATGAATATGCGCTGAGATGCAATCTGGTGCATTTTGCATCTGCCCTGTTTTGTAACTATACATCCAGTTGATCAGTTTTTGTGCGAAGATTAATCAAATAACTAATCCATTAAAAAATATGAAGATTTAGCTTTTATTCAAATAACTGTGTGACTTATTTATTTAAAGATTCCCCCAAACCCTGAAATTCAAATGAATATTAATTGAGCAACCGTATCTTAGCAATTTCCCAATTTTATCTCATGATACACCCAAAATGATACACCGCTTTCCACAAAAGCGTTAAATCCTTAATTAAACTCATCAGTACTAATTAATGAATGTGATAAAATACCTTACAAAAAGGTGTGATAACTATTTATCACAATTCTTCCCTTCCAAAAAACGGAGTCTCGTGACTACTAATCAATAATGAATTAATGTGCTAATGAGTGCATATCTTAATTTCTAACGACCAATGTTTCTGATACCGTATATTACAAAAAAATCCATATAACTGTGGTTGAATCGAGGCCTTCGGACTCTTGTCTGTTAATCCTCTCTCACGATGTAAAATTCTTACTCACCCTCGTGACCATTGATTAATCTAATACGTGTCCCATGACTGCATGTTGCCTTCATGGTATACAGTCTTCATTACTCTTAAGTATATGATTTCAGAGTGGCGGAACCAGGGGGGCCGCGGGGGCACAGGCCCCCTCAAAAAATCAGTAAGGAGGCCCTGGGCCCCCCAATAATATTATGCGTCCTGAGACTTTACTACTTTATTTCATAAAGGAATAATACAATTTTCGGTTACTCTTCAGCCTCTTCCGGAAATAGGAATGTAGTCATTGCTTGTTTTTCATTTTACTTATCTTTCGCTGCGAAATTTTGAATTGGTGCGCGCAAAAAACAGAGGATGGTGTATTTCTGTCAATAACTAATGGGTTGCTGTGTCACGATCAGCATCCTGCTTCCGTAGTGCTGGAGTATTGTGTCCAAAATGTAAACAAGCCACACTTCTGCCAAACGGACTTGTCCGCCTCTTTATCACTTTAACCGATTTGTGATTTGTTTCCTTGTGCCCCACCAAAAAATTGGCTTCCGCCGCCCCTGTATTTTATTTATTAAAGTAAATGGTTTGGACCGGGGAGAATCGTTACATGTTTGTGGAAGTTCATCCTCCAGGTTAATGTCTTGAGAAAAGACTGTTAAAGTCTTGAGAAAGACGGTTGGTGGAAGTGACTGACGTTTCGACAGCCTCGGGGAAGGTCGATGACCGCCGCTGATCTGAAGCCGTCGAAATGTCAGTCACTTTCAGCAACAGTCTTTCCCAAGCCTACACCAACCTGGACGATCAACTTCCACAAACATGTCATTTTATTTATTGTCCGTAATTGTCAGGTTCTAGTAAAAACCCCATTTACGCTACAAACTAAAACGGTAAGGTAAGGGTAAAAAAACGCAGCGTGTCGTATTTTTCGAAAACGGAACTACCTCTATTGCTTTCCCCAAACCGAAACATTTGTTGGTAAGGGTAGGCTGAAAGTTACCGTTTGTACAGCGTTTATCCGTCCTTGCCTTGTCCTTGCCAAAAATTACCTTTGCCTAGCCGATTTAGTGGGATTAAAGTTACGAAGAAGGAAATGAGTCTAGGAAATGATTTTGTACGATGTATCCAAACTCTTGAACCTTGTTCTAAATACATGTAAATCCGCTTACATTCAGTTATATATTTCGTATATCACGGATTAAAATATTGAAATTCTTCTATTTAGTGATGCATAAATCTTGAGAATTTCCTGGAGGACTTCACCTCCACGCAGCCCCGAATTGACGGAGGGGTATCAACTGTGCTGCATGATTTTCACGTGACAGCATAGCTTGCGCTCTGGAATTTTCAGAAGCTGTGTAGCACTTCTCGATAGGTTCTTGATTTGGTTGGAAAAATGAGTGTGGGAGCTTAGAACTTTCTCGACTCCCCAGAAAATATTTCTGAGTGCCCCGCATGTAAAGAGAACCGAACGGTAACCTCGCTAAACCGGATTACGAGTATTGTCAAATCTCTTGAGGGAGGGATTATGTGAAAAATGTGTGTAAAGCTAAGAAACTCTGTTGGTGGCACAGGTGGAGGAAGTGGGGCCTCGGAGGACCAAGAAAGAAGTTGACTTCCTCAAGCATGTCAATAGGACATGCAATTGCTACAAAAATTTCGCATGTTCCACAAAGATTTTCGACATTTTTGCCATTATTCTACTAAACAGACCAACATTTCGTAGGGCTAGCTGTGTCATGAACTGATAGCTAATTAAGAACATTGCACTAATAAACAGACATGATTAATAAACGCACTTGATTGGTTACTCTTGAGATCACTTTACACTTACCTGCACATATAAAATAACTGAATAATTATGTACATATTGTCTTGATTACTTGATCTTCTGTGGAATTATATCAAATTCACAAATCTCCGCGTTGATCGTTCATTGTTTGTATTCTAAGAACCTACGCTATTTCGCTCGTACTCGATTGTTGTCACACAACGCAACCGGCAGTATCAGACGATATTTGGCAGACAATCGCTTCGTACGGACAATCGAGACAAGCTGGTTGTAATTTTCAGCAGTCTGCCAAGTGTCAAAAACTAGGGACATTTATATACGAGAGAAATTCAAAATGAGCGTCACCTGATATAAGCTTTAAACGGTGCATTTATAAATACGGAAAAAATGTAGATTGTTTGTTCGATTCGTTTGAAGCCAATAGCGGAAATTTAAATCCTGTGCATTTATATTATTTACAATATTGTTTTCAATAGGACTGAATAAGCGCTGCCCACGTAGCGCCGCATGAAAAAGTTACAAAATTTAATTAGGGCTGTGGCGCTTTTTCGACTAAACACAGTAGACCAAATGCACAAATACTACAATCAACAAATTTGAACGCATAACCTCAACTTCATTTATTTGAACGCATAACCTCAACTTCATTTATTTGAAGAAAAAGACAAGCTGGGTCTCTGCAACCTGCATTTGTGCAATCGGCCCATACAAAAGGTCAACCCAGGACTTCTTTGGTTCGTAAAACCCAAAGCCGAAGCGGTTCCCGAAAGGCCTTTTCCATTCCGCAAATTCATGTAAATGGCCTATTCAGAGGCATAGATGTTTGACTGATTATTGTTTGAATTATACAGTGGTGAGTGTGTAAATATGGAGAAGTAGGGTGAAAACTCAAATCAAAACGTTTGTGATTGGGACTATGGCCATTGCCCGAGGAGCGATCAGACAGACGTCAATTTAGGAGGTAACTCAGTCTGTCAGACATTGTGCTCCTAAGATATGATTAATTGCCAGGTATAGCTATCATTAGTTTGAAAAACTAGTTAGTATAAATAAATTTGAAAAAAAATAGCAAATCCTGCAACAAGTATATTAATGAAAAAATTACAAAAGTTAAAGTTGGCAAAGAATGATTTAAATTATAAATTTTTGGTTAACTTAATATCCTTTTGCTACCTGCTTCCACATCCAAGGTACATACCATGTGCATTCAACAACTGGAGTGCCCCAAGGCAGGTATGTGGCAGAGACATCCAAGCTGAAGTGCCTGATTACTGTGCACATTAACCCCATATTCTCTTCCAATAGTGTTCTAGCTGTGTGAATTCATTCTGGAGACATTGAGATTTGGGTTATGACGAGGCAATACTCTGTGATACTGTTTGTTGATCTGACAATTTGACTTTAATTTTTTTTTCTTGAACTGCTCAGAAGGCTCTAAAACAAAAAATATTTACCAGTAAATCAAAATATTGCTTTTTTCCCCAAAAGTCTGGCATTTTCTTAATTTTTGAACCAAATTTAAAAATGGGAAGTGGGGAAAGTGATAATTATTAATAAGCAACAATAGACAGAGAATACCACTATGACAAACCATTTAATGGTCCTTTCACATTAATAAAAACTTACTGTTCATGTCTTACGTACTTGATGAGTTTTAAATAAGTACCTCAGTAATAAATACATAGGGTATTAAATAACAAAGACATGACCTACCTCAGTGCTAATTTTTCCAGTTATGTTTAAGCAATTTTAAACATTGCTAAATTTTTTTAATCTGATATCTCAGTAGTTTATTCCATTAGATCATTGGTACTGCCTTTCCAGTGATCATATCTGCTATAATGACATCACATCGTCTCATCATTCTCAATTA
The DNA here is from genome assembly GCA_036872915.1 of Nanipora kamurai. NCBI lineage: Eukaryota > Metazoa > Cnidaria > Anthozoa > Scleralcyonacea > Helioporidae > Nanipora > Nanipora kamurai. The sequence goes on from JBAHVQ010000508.1 coordinate 837,667, forward strand.
GCAAACAATGTTGAGCATGCATCCCTTAGACCACCCACCTCACTGGGCTGTAGATTCAGGTCTGATAAAATCACCAACTGTTAAACCAAAGTTTGGGGGAAAGTGTGTTTTTTTTCCTGAAATTAAATGACATATGCATTATGAAATTTGAATTAGTACTTGTAGTAAATATGTAGATGAGCAGCCATATAGTCACTTACATGTACTAGCCAACAGATTGAAAATGCAGACCAGTAGTTAGTTATATGACAACAGATTTTCCAACCCCACATCTGAAGTTTATGCAAGCAGCCATAATAAAAGTCCTTCACCCCTGTCTTCTATAAGAGCAAACCTACACCCCATTTCTTTCATTCTCTTACATGGTTTGACAAGGCAAAATTTGCTTCCTACAGCACTGGCTTTGAACCCTGGTCCTATAACAGATCCTCCCAGACTCTTTAGAGTGTTTACTGGCACAAATGGTAAATTATATGTGATGGTCAAGCTCTTAGGAATTATAGTAATTATTAACAAGGCAGGAGAAGAATCTGTATCAGCTGATAAAGTATAGCTAGTAAAAAATAAATGGAAAAAATGAAGATTGGGTAAGTTTGTGGAAGTAAGGGTAGAATTCCTATATTTTTCAACCCTTCAATAAGAACCAGAATTCACTGCCAGCTCCAATTGATTCTTGTGACTGAAATTTCTTCACTTCATGAAGATGATTAGTTGCTAAAGTCTCCAGTTAGTCAGTCAAAAGTAAAGTTCTAGCACTAAATTATTGCTGGCAGAGACATTTCCTTTTTCTGGTTTTTATGGCTGGATCCTGATTTGAATTATCGAAAATATTGCTAAATACCACCTACTGAAATAACGATGTATTAAATTTTATAAAGCAAAATCGTCTCTTCACACATAGTTAATTTACTAACAATTCTAAAATCAAATGTAATTGGTATCCATTGATACTTTAGCATTACCCACGACATGCTATTTGTTAAAATTAGTAGATTACCTTGAAAACCCTTGGCAGAAGCAAACGTTTCTGGCGATTATAATCACGAGACACTACTTATCACCCACTCAGCATTTTATCTGAACAGTCGCACGTAGGGGGGGCTTTCCCAAAAATATCCAAAAGCCCCAACAACGAAATTGGAAGTAAAAACTTCACAAACGAAAGTCAAAGTTGTGAATTTGTTTATTACTCTTCTTAGACATAAATATCTTCTATATTTAAGCTGTAAAAATAAGGATCTCAAAAAATTTACATTTAAAAATTTTCAATTTTCCAATGTACAACTCACGCGCAGTTGAGGTAAAATAGCTACTCTTTGCTCTATATATACAAAGTATACACGTTGCTTCTGCACTATGTACAAGAAAATATTACTATCATTTGAGAACCTCCTAAAATTCATGAAAATCATTTTGTACATGTGAAAACTGAATGCGTTATTACTACAGAGATAATATCGTCCTTATGCTCACAATTTTTAATCACAACTTAGTAAACTTCCGTCACCCTTTTTTGAATGTAGTTCGAATTTGTCCAGTGAAATCGATCAATCTGTTGATGTTGTTGAAGAAGTTGTTTCAGCTTCTTAGCAGTAAACTGTGGATACGAAACGAAGGTGTTTTGGTTGTTCCACTGGTTCAAACCATTAGCAATACCACCCGAGTAAGTTGGCGTGGTTCTAAAGACAGGTACCTCTTTCGCTTTCTTTGTCGTTTCTGTACTTTGGAAGAGCGGGATAATCGTCGAACTTCGCCCTGTTCGGTACGATACATCACCAGGGTCTATCCATAGAGCTAAACCGGATCGAAAGGTTGACAGCAATAAACCACTAGAGATACTACTGACTTCGGTTGCTTTCACCAACATTGGGTCAACCGTTTGGCTGTCTTTGTCTATGTTAATACAACGAAAGCCATTGCCCCGTAATGGTTTATCTGGATGCCAGTGGTTTGTGAACTTATCAACGATCAAGTCTTTTAACACTGCTCTGAAAGTTCTCATTTGTTCCTCCGTAACAATCGAGTAACTGTTCGACCTTAGGTTCGAACACAAAAAGTCGCAGGCTTTATCAACTTCTTCTTTCATGGCTAAAAAGTATTAATTGTTTTTCCGTGTGGTACCGTTTTGGCAGCGACGTGTAAACTAATGTTGAAGACGATACTTCGGTTATAAACCTTGTTGTTCTTTGACTAGAATATTCTCTTTCCTCTCTGTTGAATTGCTGAAATACGTATGACGAATACTAGTTTGGTACAACATCATATGAGCACATATGAGACTACGTGTGAGGACACCTGGCGGAACGGAAATAGCCATTTGCGTCACACTCAGCCAATCAGTGTGAACCATGATATTCCAGACGTGTCAAATTGCTAGGCGACGCCTTCCAATCCACTTCATGTGGGCAGAAACACGAAACAAGACAACGAAGGATTGTGTACAATGACGTAAATCGTAAGTTATTGACTAAGTACGTTCTATTTACGACTCCATATCTCCCACGAAACGATAACCAAAGTCTAGGGTTCACGTTTACATGTTCATTGTTTGTCTTGTAAGTCGGTAAGTCAGATGGAATCGAAAATTAGAGGTTTCTCGCCGCTAACTTGCAATTCCTAATTTCGTGCAGATTGAGAATTTAATTATTTAAGTAGGGGTGGCGTTTGGCTGCAATTTGACGACTTGTCGCCTAGAAAACAAAGTAACACAAGGCAGTTCAAGTAATGGAACACCCCATCCGCAATGGAAGTTGAAGTCATATGACTTGAAAAAATATCAGTTCAGAGGAAAATATCTCACACGAAAGAACTTTTGAAATTCTGAAGATTGTTCTTTACAGCTCTTCTTCATCCCACTCCGTTCTTGGGATATTAAGATTTATTTAATATGTAAATGACTTAATTTGCTACGTCGCACTGCATAATTACTTACAGGGAAATCGCATATATCTTTGACGTTATTAAATTAAGCCTCTTAAAACTTTCCTTGTTAAGTGTCATCGGACCCATATGTGATCACGAACAGTTATGAGTGATTTCTATAGATCCCTTCAAAGATAATAAGATATATACATGTTTTCGAATAAGATCATTATCCAATCTTCATAATTTCAAAAGTTCTTTCATCAAAGGTCGTTTCTTCTGAAATGATTTTTCAAGTCATGCCCTTCAACATATGAATTTCTCATATTGTTCTAGTCTTCGTCCCTAAATAGTACTATGTGGCACAATTTTGCGGTCATAGACGAATGTGATAGGCTCCACCTAAGGAATTTGACATATCCCCAATACAATCAATTTTATGATGCAGTTAAAATTGCTTATATTAAAACAGTTTCTATGAATTTCTATGATTATATGACTGACAGGGTCTACTCATCCTCTGGAAGAAGTATGATGATTTAGAAATACTGTTTCAGGCCTAGATACTGGTAGTAACAACAAATGAAAGGGTAGAAATGTTACTCATGCATGAACTAAAATCTAACTTAGGAGTTAATATTTGGTCCTTATTATTTCTTTTTTTGAATTATGGTTCCAAGCCTTACAGGACAGCAGATCCCCAACTACCACTACTGCCAAGGTAAAAACCATCATTTACCAATGGGAAAGATCCCAAATGCCAGATCCTTTACTTTAGAATTGCCAGGCATACATGAACTGCTATTTCATTGGAAAAAAGAGGACTGAGAAATACCCCCTAAAAAGTCAAGTTATAAACATAAAAGGTTGGTCCTACATTTTTTACCAAAAGTTAAAAGAGTTAAAATGGTAAGGGTTTTTTCTCCATGATTTAAGGTGCATTCAAAACCCATCTTAAATTACTTTATTCCCACTTACAATGGACCATGTTCATAAATACCAACTTCAAAAGGCATCACTTCATTCTTTTGAATTTTGCTGAAAATATACGAAGCATCAGGAACAATGAATAATACTGTTTATCAAATATATCACACAAACTCTATGGCCAGTATTACAGAAGACCATTAATGCTAAACTAGGACCAATATTATTATAACATAATTATTCTGTATGCTTTCACAAACCAGTCACATACAAATTTCATTATAACAGAACCTTTTTGAATTCTGTAAAATGCCAATACAAATTTCAAGTTTCGTGAGCAGTATTGTCATAATATATTGGCAAAATTTTCTCTAATCCTGGATTTAGTGATACCTTTTGAACAACTGGACCTTGTTGATAAATACCTGCAGTATTTGGATAGGGAAATAAAAAAGATGGAAAATTTTCTGCCGAAAGTTTACTGACTTTTGTGCCACTTCTTTCCAATCCTTTCATTCAGTTGTGGATTAATATGTCCACTGCAGGGGTGCATGCCTCAGTATATTACAGTATAAACCCATGGTAAGGTGTTCTGTTGCAGTCATATGCAAACAGACATGTTAAGGCCAGACTTTTTTATTTGTTGGACTATGGTTTTTATCCATCAATCTTTTAGGGAGCAGAACAATAAAAAAACCCAACAAAAAGACAGAAAAAAACAACAAACAACTTTATGGTGATACTTATCTAAAATCCAAAAAGAGATTGCAAAGGTGAAGTTTCTGTTATCAACAACACATAGATCAATTACAGTTTACGTGAAGAGATCACCACCATCAGCCGCTATGCTGTGTTTCATGGGCACTAGTGTACGTCAGGGTCAATTTGCATTAAACACAGCATTACCAGTACTTCTGCAATTTACGGGAAGAAAAAATACTGCAGTAGAACTGTTGAGCAAAAGAATTTTTTTCTGGTTTTTGAGAATTGAAGGTAGGTGGGTCCATAATCCAACAAATAAAAAGTGAGCATGTGTCTGTAATTATTCTATTGAATAGGCAAAGAGGTATTCTTTCACTGACCAGAGCAGGTGGTATGGGTGAGTGCATAGAGCTACAGAAGAACTGGGGACTGGAGGCCCACAAAAAATCTTGGCCAGCCTCCCAGTTTTTAATCTGGTCTCCCTATATTTTAAGAGGAATAACAAATGGACTTGGTTTTATTGGGTTTGAATATTGTGTAATTCTCTGACATTTTCAACTATTTATCTGGCAGTCTTAAACACAGATTAAATTGAATTGATGCATGTACAAAGAACGCATGAAGTGATTAATGTCTATTTTCATATAGCCAATTTTTCTAATTGTCTGTCTAATTTGTGTAAACTACAGATGTACAGCCAGTGTGTACATATGCAATATTTTTACGTAAATGTTACTTTTTCAGTGGTATGCTTTATGGTACATTTGACTAACTTACCCAATTTAAAATGGTTGTTGTTTAAAGAAAATCTGATAATATGGTCCTCACAGTATTTTTAAAATTTTAAATTGAAGTTCATCATTTTGTTGCTATTGTGTTGTAAACTATGGATATTGTGATTTTTCTAATAAAGTAAATAAACTAATTATTAAGCTTCAAACCTTATGCAGTTTAGCACTGTTAGGACCTGGTATTAGTGGCAAAATGTTCAGAAATACTGGAGTAGAAATTATATTATTACATATTTGTTGGTTCTTGCAAAATGGACTAAAAAGGGCATGGGTACTTCATTTAAATCCACAAAATAATACTTAGAATTATTTGGTGCAAGATAAAACAATTTTAATCTCCATGTCTGAACACTATTCTTTAAATTTATTATGTTTTAAAGAAAATTTGGGTGGATGGTCCTTGCAGAATGTTGGCATTTTTTTTGGTTTGTTTGTTTTAATTTAGTGTCTTGTTTCTTTGTTAAGGTGGATGTGCGAGATTTTCTGGCCCATACTGTATGTGTTTTGTCTTGTGTGTTGCATTCGAAGTAATCCTCAAAACAACATAAAAATGTTTTTGATCAACCTAAATCATATCCCATATCAAAATTTGCTTCCCCTAGTTGCAAATAATGACTATTTGCAGAAAATTTGGGTTTATGGTTGAAGCTGATTCTTTCATATTGTAAAAATCTGCCAATGTGTAGCTTGTTTGGTACTTGATGGTTATTAACTTGAATAGCCATTTGGTTTACAACATATTTAGTTTTTCTAAGATTGAAGGAAATTTTATTGCTTGCTCTACATCAGCAGATATGTTGAGGTTTTTTCTTACTAAAATATGCTAATCTTGATGTTAGTTGTTACTCCGAGTGACGAACCATACCGGACAAGTAGAGAAAACTCTACTTGGCCCGGCAGGGATTCG
>JBAHVQ010000508.1:869050-890317 GCA_036872915.1 Nanipora kamurai
AGAATTTCTCGTGCACTTAAATTGGATAATAACTCGCCTCCAATCCCTGTAGACTCGATAGCTCAACAGGTAGAGCGACAGACCGGATTCCCGAAGGTGCGAGTTCAAATCTCGCTCGAGTCAACTTTTTCAGTTGACTTCAGCAGTGTCGGTTAATTATGAATTTATCATTTCTTATTTATACTTATTTCCAAAATTTGCTTCGGTAATCAAATCTACATTTTGTAACAACATGCAACGTCAATATCCCTTTCTGCCCTGCGACTCCTAACATGCCTCCACGGAATCTTGTGTTTGGGCAAAAATCTTGCGGGGGCATGAATTTGTTGCAATACATTTAAATTGATTAAAAAGCTTATCCTTCGTGCTGTTGTTTGAGTCCTTCTCCACTACTTCATATGCTGTTATACAGGAAATTTAAAAAAGCTACTACTGATTCTCAAAAGACTCTTGTATATATAGGTACATTGAAAATGCTCAATGACATCATCTGCCAGTTAATTCTGAATAAGCATGTGGTAATAAGCCACTTTCGTTACGAGTTAATCACGCATGAGGACTGTTGTCCACCCTTACGGCAAGGTCTTTGATTATATCGCGGATTAATGGTGGTTGGTTTGGCAGCTGAGATAGTAGGAAAATGATGCCATGCCTGTCTGAAACTTCTGAAGAGGAAGACAGGGGGTGTTAAAGAAGGTCAAAATATCTTAAAACGGCGGTCATGTGTTTAAATCTGATTGACGGAATGCAAACTAGGGATCTAGGGAAGGATTAATTTAAGCTTAGCCATCTCCCAGCATATGGAAGTGGCAAAACATATACCAGAACTGAACATGCTTAATTGTAAGTCACGGACTCAGGCAATTTTACTCGAACATGTGATCGACTCATTGTTTTGGTCTGTGAGTCTGTAAAACTCGCACACAGACACGAACACAAACATGAACACAGAAACGCGTCTAGGCACATTGCGCTATAAAGCCATATTAGCGTTATTTAGGCTACATGTGGGATTGAAATTCGAAGGATGTAGAAAGTGGCCAAATGCTTCTAAAATGACGGTTTTAGGCCAAAAGTGATAAAAATAGTAAAAATTTGATTGATTGGAAACGTTGTTTGGAAAATTTCTCAAAGTTGAGAAAAATGAGTTATCTCCGCGACATAAAGCTATTTGTAGGTTTTGTAAGGTTAGAGCTAGCTTGCAAGTGCAAATCTGTGCGAAACTGATCCAATCGTTGCAAAATGATGGTTTTGGGTGGAAAGTGATAAAACAAGTAAAATTTCATAGTTCGGTCGGGTAGTTTGGAGAAATTTTTAAAAGCTAGTTTTCAGGTGCACTTTGCGCTATAAAGCAATATTAGCGCTATCAATTTTTTCAGACATGCACATGAACCGTTGACTTGCGCTCCAACGCATTCATGCCTAGTGTTTGTTATACAGTGTGATATACTTGTCTTGGTCTATTCACGTTACATTAGCTTCATTAAAACTTAATTTTCGCGCGCACTAATTTTTCGCCAAAAACGCGAAAAAGTACATACACAGTCTTATTCGGCACGGGCACAAACTCGAATGCAATGCATTCATACTAAAAGTCGCTTTCTTTTCATGTATCGTTTTAGAAAATCATTCCAATGGAAGAAGCAACAATCGACGTGATATTAGTAATGACTTTTTTGGCGGTGGAGGGTTTGGTAGCAGTTTTGGTTTTGGAAGTGATTTGGGATTTGGAAGTTCTAGTTTCGGTGATAGGTGAGTTTCAACAAAATCGATTGCAATGAGAGGATGTAGAAAAACTTGTTACCAATGAAGCATGCTAAAATTCCAAACTTTATGTGCGAAAGAAAGTTGGAAGTGGCAGGCAATAAGAACAACTTATTATATTACTAGTTCGTTTTTCGGTCTATACGCAAAGTTTGGCTTGCTGATTGGTTGCGGTGCAGTCCGATATTTTACGATGTGGGACCGGTCCAACACGCTTTTTGTTGAACCGATGAATCTTGGTGGCAAAAATGTGTAAGTTGATTTTAGTCAACATTAAGAAGAAACAGGTATCTACGTTAAAGGGATCAAATAAATTAAATATACTGGAACATCAGTATCCCTTTTTTCCAAGCTGTTTGCGTAAAACAACGTCAATGAAGTTTTCAAGGATCTAAACAAAGACCTTGCAAGGTTAGATAAACAACGACATCCATGAACCGAAAAAGAAAATCAACCAAAAGCCATATAATAAACTCCTTATTAACCTCGTTTGCTCGGTCCGTACGGGAAAGTATTTACCTTCGGTTCTTTTCGTACAGACGTCATTCCTTCGTCGCTCGATCCGTAGGCAAATCTCAGGAAAATATTTTCCCGTACGGACCTCACTCTCGGTTAATAAGTCTTTAATAGCAGGACCAAGAGTAGCTGGAGCCTCAGCCACGTCAGCAACAGGGGAGGTAGTAACACCGTTATAATGGAGCGTGTAATTGTATTCAGTACCCGAACGTTCATCAAGCTCATATGCTCATGAATAACGGTCGGACTGGGATCGAAACCGCGACCTTCCACGACAAAACAACGTCACAAGGGTCGTCTCGGTAGGAACACTAGTAACTGGTGGAAATTCACTTTTTGGGGCTTTCAAAATATTGGAGACACTTTTCCTTGCCAGTCACACGTAAACCGTGAACTCCAAACATAAGGGAACTAGCTGTTTGTTTTTTTTTCCCTTCACACTTTCTCCTTAAACCAATCTCAATACTGTTTTTATCAACTACTGTCATAAATTCTCAACTTTTTAAACGTAAATTGACCAACACACGTTGACATGTTAGGTTTGAATCGAAAGCGCACTTCCGTATTCTAGTGAATTTTGTCCAGATCTGTGGCGCGCAATCGCTTCTTATCGGTATAACAGTAACGACTGCAATTTTTTTAATACAGTTGCAACTATTTTCCGTGATGTGTACTTTGTTGTCATTTATGTTGTTGTTTGTTGTAGCTGTTGCAAGTGTGGCTAATACTACAAGTGTTTGCAATTCACGTGCTGTCACTTTTTATCCTTTCTTTGTTGTTGGAATTATAACTCATCTTATTGTTATGCTTTTGGTTACTCTCGAATTCTCTGTTGTCTTAGTTATTCTACTCGTTATTTATTGTTCGTATTACTTTCCTTGTCAGGCTTACTATTGCGGTATTTGTTAATATTGTTTCGGTAGAACGTACTGTTGGAGCTATCCGTAGTGCTAGTGTCCTTAGACGCAACTGTTAAGACCAGACAGACAGAAAACAATTATGTCTGACAAAACGCGTTACTTATCATGTATTCAAAAAATAATTGCCAAAAGCAAATAAGGGAGTCGAACGGACTCGAAGGACTTGACCAGAAAACGAGCTCGTTTGAATGAACTGTTCCGAAGAGGAACATAACTCAGAATACGAGTCAAAATCAAGACGAAAGTTGAATCAGTAATATTTCGGTTTTATTTCAAAACCATCATCAGACGAATTGAAATTACGTCGAGTATGCAGAGTTTATATATACATGGTGGATGACATCATTCCACCATAGAATTACACACTGGACATCTTAGAAGCTCTTAAGTTTAATTCTCCTGAATTGAACGTTGGTCTTAAGCCCAGTAAAGAACTTACACTATTTTCCTAATTCTCACCTGCTCTTCTCCATAGTCACTTTCTGTTTTCACCACTTTCCCACCCATCTCCGTTTCTTTACCAATGTCGGTTTACAATCATGTTAATTGGGCTTATTCAGAATGATGTCATCCCCCCGTGTATATATAAATTCTGCTTACTCGATGTAATTTTAATTCGTCTGATTATGGTTTTGAAGTAAAACCGAAATTTTACTTTGATTTTGACACGTATTCTGGGTTTTGAAGATGTTCCTCTTCGGAATATCTTTTAGCTTATATTTTTTCAAATTGTCGGCTGGCTCTGGCTTCTTAAATGAACTGACCGTTGCCGTTTTAAATTATTGTTTGTCATAATCCTATTCCGCTAGGGGGAAGGCTGATTATACCCGCGGTAACTTTATCGAAAAATTATTTTAAAACTACTCAACAAACTATGTTCAAATGTTACGACTTTTTATCAAATTTATCGGGAAACACTTCTATGTTAATATGACTTGTACGTAATAATTGACGTTCCCTTGACAACCGTCTTCTGAGAGGCATGGTTTTTAAATTTTTTAAATCCCGTTCAATTGCTTTTGCCTTGACTTTTCTGAAGCAAGTTGTCAACCTCGGGTTACATTAGTGACAGAAACGTGTTATCAGATCATTTTCCGGCAATTATGGAAATATTCTATGACGTCATCAATGTTGGCGTGATAAACCAAGGTGGCAGCCATTAGGAAGAAGATGGGTAATTTTGACATCATTTGACGTTAAGATCATTGTTATGAGCGCGTTTGTGGATTTATTATGAATATTTACCACAGATCTTGTAAAATATCACTTATAAATCAGTGCATAAGATCGAATAAAACAACCAAATAAAATTAATAACCGAAAAAGGTTACATCATCACTGTTGATTACATCATTTATACGAAATTGATCTTTGAAATATGTCGATATTGCCACAGATCGTTTGCATAGCCATAAAAATAAACAGTTTTTTCGAATTTACGATGTAATTGTGAATTTCCGTCGCCTGATAGTTGATAACTTATCACATCTTCATGTTCAGTTTGTGATGGTCTACAAAGCTACAAAGGTTCATGGTTGTAACTTCATAATCAGCTTCTCTTTTCCAAGGCTCAGGAACCAAAAAAGAACCGTAGGTGGAATGGGTTTAAAATGAAGGAAAATTACTCAATATCAACCTATAAAGGTTCAAAATGCAATTTGGATAAGCCTTATTGGATCGTGGCTCTTATTGTTGGCGGAATAACAAGAAGTTTTCGTCATATAACTTTTGCGGGCTTTCATCTTCGATGGAATATGATTACAAAATACAAATTGAGTATTCAGGGAAAATATATGTCAAACGCCTGTGGGAGCACTTTCTTCGATTTATAAACACAGAAAGTGTGTTATTTGCTTCTCCGTATTTACATGTAGATACCGGGGAAGCTACACTCAGAGTGTGCTATACAATACTTAATAAAGTGGAGGAATTCGACCCTGACAGTGAGTAGTGGTTAATCGGAACAAAATTCAGTGACCCGCGGCTTTCATTAATCAAGTTTATTTTTATTTTTACGAATTGTCGTGATTTGTTCTTGGAAGTAGAGCTCATCTGTTGAAGTATCGGGTGAATGATTCTAATAAAATTAGTAGCGTTATATCTAAAGTGCAGACGTACCAAAAAAAATGCAACAAACTAAACCGTATATTTCATTCTTTTTATGTAGTTTCTTTAGTGGAGGCGGAGGAGAAGGAGGAGGAGGTACTTTAACATATCATTCGTTGTGTTATTTTAATTTATAAGCTATTCTGCGTTTAACTCTCTCCAGTCCGAGGATTTTCCCTTGGACGAGTAAAATCGTCTGCAGTTAGCCAGAGTTAAATACTAAAGTCTCCATAGGTCACTGAGGACCTATACGGAAAGGAAGGAGTTAAGAAGAGAAAAAAATACATGAGAAGTTGAGAAATGCGTTGACTCATCTATTTGAATTGCAGCGAAATGCTATATTAATTATGCACGTATATATTTTGTGTAGCATAATTTGTGTTAAACGTTATGCAAACTTACGGGCAGTCATAAACGTGGAGTTCACGAGCTCTACTGTATATGTTGTATGGTCTTCGTGAAATCCACGCGGAGAATGTAAAGCTTTGCTTTCTTGTGCAATCTCGTACTGATCCTCCGTATAATTTGGACGTAATATCCTGCTCAGATTTTGAAACCAGTTTAGGGGAGGTTTGTCATTGCGTGCTTAATCGGAAGAATTTTATCAGAGAAATCCAGCAGTCATTGGTGGACCCAGTTGATATTTTGGTCAGTTTTGAAATCAAAAGCGTCCGCCTCAAAGAGTAAAATAATAAAGTGAGCCCTTTGCTTCCCCCTTAATTGATTTAGGAGGTAGTTTTGGACACTTTAACACCTAGGGTCCATCCCTGTGACAAGTAAAATAATCTGGCATTGGTCAGAGTAAAATACCAAAGTGAGTTCTTTGCTTGTCCTTTAATTGGTTAAATTCACTTTTGCATATCTTCTGAGGTAGATGTAAGTGACGATTGATAACTGTTGAAGACCTTCACAGTCAATCGGCCTGGTAGGAATGATTCTTACGATGGTGGCTACGATGAACTTCTCCAGTTGCTCACTACGTCGTGAGACAAACTGTAGTGTGATTAAATTTAAATATTCAACTTTCGTTAGCAATATCAAAGCCCAGCATATAATTTTGAATAAACCCATATTAGTGGAGACACGAGTTATTGAAAAATTTTTTTTAATTTAGCTAACGTTTCGTTGCTAATCCTGCAACCTCTTCAGAGTAAATGATAAATTTACAATGTGTTTTCGACTCAAGGCCGCCGAAATGGAGTGCAGAGGGGCAATTTACCCCGGGCCCCCATCTTACTAGGGGTCCCAACTTAAGAGACCGCCCAAAATTGAGCAAAATTGAGTTTTTGGTTATGCTGGGGTTTTTTTTGTTGTTTTTTTTTGGTGGTTTTTTAAATGTCCCTAAATAAATATGCCTATGACGTCGTAGGGGCACACGCAGAAAAAAACTGCGTTGGGCCCCACACATTCGGTCGGTGGCCCTGTCTCGACTATGTGATAACCTATTTGCAATAACAGGAAGTAATTAACAGACAGACTGAGTGAGAACTGGTGAATAATTATTTACTCAGTCTCTCTGTTAATTACTTCCTGTTATTGTAAATAGATTATCGTATAGTCGAGAACACCTTGTAAATTTATCCCTTACTCTGAAGATGATGCAAGTAGCAACGATAACTCATGTCTCTACTAAAATGGGTTTATTCAACTTTCCATGAACATGCCTTGGCTGCTGCTATCGGTAAAGGTGTAACCCTGAAGATAATAACGATATTCGCCCAAATGTCGGTACATCCGGTACTGAATGGCCAAGACAACTGAACACCTCAGACTATCCTTGATGGACAATCAGCATGCTTTTATGCCGTATAGATCTACAGTTTCTGTATTAGTTTCAATCTCAGAGAAATAGTTTAATGCAAGAGATAACTCAAATCTGAAAAAAGGGAGTACAATTTTCATCGACTGTCCTGGGGCTTTTGACCTGATCTATCATATGATATGATTCTTCATGCAAAATCGACGTCTGTAAGCATCAAAACCTCTTTTTGCTGTGAATCCTTTGCTTTCTTTCGGCAAGGAGACAACAAGTTGATTTTTAATATATGTCGCAATGACCTGGAGGGCGCAATTCCATATCACCTGAACATATAAACCACTATATAAGTGAATGACTGTATACCTAGGGCACATTGTTGGTTCTTACGAAAGAAGCCGCATTCGGAGGCTATGCTGTTACCATTCAGCAACACAATTTGGACTGTTTAGTTCAAAATTTGCCGTAGTTTTCAAAAAATGTTTCTTTCAAGTCGAAACACGGACAGGAAGCTAGCGAAAAATGAAAAAATTGGGGAAGGGTTAACTGGTGTCCGGCACACAGGATATCTCTGTCTTGGTCCTTGAACGGTTGATGTCAAAATGGCTACCGTATTTATTCTATTAAACGTCTACCATCCAATACACCCCTCTCTCTAATAAACGCCCCCATAATTTGCGAAAAATTGAATTAAACGCCACTCTCTAATAAATGCCTCTCCCTAATAAACGCCCCTTTGAGAATGTAAGACGCCATAGGTAGATATTTTAATATTTAAAACATTTAATGTCATTTACATTAAGTTTTTATAAGATAAGGTTGTTTGTAGGTCATTGACTGTTCGTATTCGAATTCAAAATGAGTATATGTATCTTTGATACGCGTCAGTTCTTCATGGAGAATCCTCGCACAAACTTTTGACTTGGTTCTGGCTTTAAAGATACCTGGTACGACTAGACCCACCTCTCGTTTTCTTTTACCACAAACTTCTACTTCGACGATGTTTCCTTGCAGTGCGTTAAGAAATGTTGCGACAATGTTGCATTTGTTATCTGTACGAAGTTAAAATGTTTTAATTAAACGCCCCTCTCTAACAAACGCTTCTCTCTAATAGACGCCTCCTTCTGAAAGGGTTTTTTAAATAAACGCCCAGGGCGTTTGATAGAATAAATACGGCAAGGATATGTAGCAGTAACTATGACCAACCAACAACTTCCAAAAGTATAAAATAAAACATATTCCGAAGAATAATGTCATCTTGAAAACTCAAGATATGAGTCATTACAAGACAAAACTATTGTTGAAACTGTGATATTTCGACTTTGTTTCAAAGTCATCTTCAGACAGAATGATATTACAATAACATGCCACAGTCGATATACAGGAGGTGGAATGACATCATCGAGACGGATTTAAGGAAATACTAATCGATATTTACATGTTGAGATGTTGAGACGCTACGATGCTAATTAGAAATTATCACCAACACGAATAAGGCGGTTGAGCGTAAACAATAGAAGTATCGGGGTAACAAATAACAAGTGTGCATACTATCTAATTAAAAAGGTTGAGTTCTTTGCCAGCTTTAAGCCCAGAATTAAGTTCAGGTTTATTAAACTTAATGTGGAGTGCTTCAATTATTAGAAGTTTATTGGTGTTAGCAGACTTACTCGTAAAAAGAATTTTATAGTTATTAAAGATTAAGTTCTTAATGGAGGTAGATATGTTAGAAGAAGAGGGAATGTCATTAGGTGGGTTGTACGGATCGTATAAGTTGGTAATGAAGTGAACGTGTTCACATTCGACAAAGTGCTGGGCAAGCGCACTGGTGTTATGTTGAGTGGAATGTTCAGGAAGACGTTTGTGAAAACAACGGTCGGTTTTAGCTATATATGTTTTGTTGCAGTAATTTGGTAGACAACATATTTTCGAAATATGAGATATTTCCGGAATCTTATCTTTGTTAGAATAAAATAGGAGACTTTTTCATGTCATAAATAACGAATAAATAACAATAAATTTAACCGGGTTGATGGAGGTGACGCCGAATTTTCGAAATGCATGATTTAACTAGATTTTCACCTTGTTTACCAAGGAAAGGAAAGGAATGCGCATCCAAATTTTGGGTAAATTGTCATCATCGGAAGACAATTAGACTCTGGTATGTTATTGTATGAGGATGACTTTGAAAGAAAGTCGAAATATCACAGTTTCAACAATAATTTTGTCTTGTATTGACTCTTATCTTGAGTTTTCAAGATGGCAGTATTCTTTGGAATATATTTTATTTTATATGTAGCAATGTTTTCCCGACGCAATAGCCATATCACCATATCTTCATATCAATAACCAAGTAACAAAGAATAAGCGTCAGTAAGGCCTTGCATTGTGGTTTCAACATCTTAAATGGAATGCTCATATTGAGTGGATGACAAGGAGTACAAACCGTAGGAGTAAAAATAATATATTTTACATTGTGTTAAAATGTGTTGTGTAGAGCTTAAGGGCTACTTTGAAAGCGCATATGAAACGAAAATTAAGTTTGTCTCATTTGAAAGAACTCTTGAAGTGATAGAGGAGCACCCTCAGAATCTCCGTATTTCACCTCTGTTGATGTATTTTACTGCATAAGAGCTTTAAAATCAATTCAATAAAAAGACCAGATTATATCACAGGATTAAACAGTTCATCTTGTTATTTTGAAACAAATTTTGGTGCACTGAAGAAAACTTGCGTGTGGTTTGGTGTTTTTATTAAGAGTTGCTCACTTTATCAATTACTTCCCAAACTTTTTTACCTCGTTGATAAATCTCGTAATAAGCAGAAAATCTAGATTGATTTTTCTCTCCAGTACAATTGTATCACCAAATGCTAACTATATTTGGTGGAGGAAATTATCGAGTGTCAGAGTCATATGTTTTCGTTATCATTTCATATTACCTAGCGTAAATATGCCCATCATAAATATACCCAAATGCTGTTGGTTTGCGAACAATTCTGAGGGCAGGGCGGACTGACGGTGCTGGCACGAGTAGATGATCGCGCAGTAGTGCATGCATGTGACTTACTTTCTCATCTGCGCTATTCCTAATCAAGAATTATCCAGCAACTCATCCAAAAACTCCAAAGTCAAAAAAAATCTTATGCGCGACTTTCTGTTACACCTCTGTTACAGCGCCGGAATTACTTTTTTATGTACTAGTTATTCAAGGTTAACAGCTTTATAAATGAAGTGAAATTTCAAGTGATGATGTTTATTCACCTAAACGTTTTTAGTATGCGGTCGGGTTTAAACATGTTTCCAGCATCCAGCGATTTTAATTGTCCTATATGACAGTTCGTAAATGGTTGAGTTCGCAAATAGGATACGAAATTAACTCCGTGACTGAAGCCATTCTTCTTGACGACTAATAGCCTGGCGTTAGCCAGAGTAAAATATTAAAGTCGTATGATTCGAAAACGAACCATGCAGTCAATAAGGAGTTGATGATCTTTAATAAATCAGCCGTGTAAATAAAATACATGTGAACGGCTTTATTTTTTTGATTTCTTAGGACGCGGTAGTTTTAAGTCTATGAGTACGACGACGAAGTACGTAAATGGCAAGAAAGTTGTTAAAACCAAGTAAGTAATTACAATTGTGTAATTCATTAATAGTCGATATTCTAATCTGATCAGAATATAGCATTGCATCACGTGGACAAAATGTAAATCCAGTACAAATGTAGTATTCCGTATTTTTGATACGAGATAACAACACTTGTTAGCATGATAATACCTGAACCAGAATACCAGTTGAGCAGCACAAAATACGAACTGAGCGAAATGCATCCCTGAGTAAGCCATAAAACACTAAACAGAAAACATTCTGTCACACAAAGTCACTAAAATTTATAAATCGAAATTTAATAAGTTATTAAATGAACTATGAATCCCTAAATCCTTGAGCAGCTATGAATCCTTATATAGACACTTAAAGTGTATATCACCCCAAAACTTCTTTTTGCTCCAAAAAGTTGACACGTTAGCCAGAGAAATATATTGTCCATTTTGTTCTATATTCTCGAAACCCAAGCATTTTATGGCCCGTCAAAGTCATGCAAAAACACCACCATTTTGGTACAAAACCAAGCTTGTTAGGAGAATAGGTGTGTGACTATTTAGACGTCGCAAACTAATAATCATGGCCAATTTCAAAGAACGAGCGCGTTTGTTTCACTCTCTGACGAAGGGCCATAGCTCGAAACGTTAAAATTCTTAATCATAAACTTAGCGGTCTACAAACCTTTCAACTTTTTGTGCTGTTTCATACTGCATCCCATTTCTACATGTTTATCATTGTCTAGTTTATGTAAACTAGTTTTAAACTACTTTACCTCCAACGGTCTTACTATCGCCAAAAATCTGTCGCCTTTTTAAATGCAATTTCTGTATCCGAGGATTGTCGATGAAGTAAGAAATCCATGAACTATGAAACCAAAAAACATCATATTAAATAACAGACCGAAAGATAGTTTAATGTGGAATCAATTTAAAGGGGAACTCCACCCCCAGAACAACTTGGGCTTGAAATAAAGATATCAGTGATGAGAGTTTACTTACAAAGTTTGGCGAAACAGATTAGTATAGTTCCGCGGTACGTTCCTCCAGAGTTGCCTAAATAGAGTAATCGGTCGGCCATTTTCAGACAAATACAGACGGCTCAGATATCGGACAGCAGAAGATGCCATGAGGCTATCGTTACGTCATTGCGTGAAAACTCGCGCCGTATATCAAATCAAAACAACTCAAACGCGCTTCTTTGTTTTTAAAATTATATCGTTTCAACATGCCTCATTGCATGCTTCCCGGGTGCAAAAATTGTAGCCAACATAGCGATGGTTCCGTAAGTTTTCAGTTTTCCCAGCTGATGAGAAAACGAGAAAGAAATGGCTTGACAGAATACCTCGAGTCAATCCTTGTCCGGTCGCATACTCGTATGTTTGTTCAAACCATTTGACCAGTGACTGTTTCGAAGTTTCTTTCATGGAACAACTAACTGGCAAAAAAGGAAGGCGAAGATTACTTGCCGAAGCGATGCCGACTATTTTCCCCCGGCGTTCACCCATGAAGCCTCGTAAAAATAGTGAAATCAGACGAAATAAACGAGCTAAGGAGGAGGTCAGTGGACTGTCATATTGTGAATTTGTCTATCAAAGAAATTATGCAAGTGACATTTAGTTTAGCTGCACCTATTTTTTTACAAAGAATAACGCGAATTTTAAACCGTAATCGCCAGAATTCTAATTGTCACTAAACTATTAAGCCCAATAATATGAACATAGTAAACCATTTTGAAAACTTCTACGTTGCCTCTTGTAAATTAATATGTTCAAATCCAGCATTATTTGCGACTATTTATATTTTATTATAATACATTTAGATGCTACAAGTACTGCTTCCAAATAAAACTACAGAGAGCAAGTCTGAGAGTACAGTCTCTACCAAAGCTATCCCACTTCAGAATATTGTTGTTAACCAAGTGGTAGTGCCCACCTTAGCTTCTCAATCAATTAAAAATAGAAATAAAATACAGAACCTTAAAGAAGCATGTGACACCTTGGCTTGTGTTAAAAAGAACAGGTTAGACCCATTTGACAACCTGCTGAATTGCAATAAGGAGAATTCTTCTTTACCTACTAAATCAGATGCAGGAACACAGTGCAACATGGGCGTGAAATGCTTTGTCTCTGTTGAGGTTCAAACAGATGTTTCATTGCTTAACAAAGCTATGTTTGCAGAGAAAGCTGTTCAGTTTGATGAGAGCATTACTGAATGTCCAAGTATGATAAGACAGGACCCAAAAACAGAGTACTGGTTTACACGTTCTGAGGAACAAGTCCAAGGCAACAATCAATTACCAGAATTTTCAACTGTCCTATCCACATGTCCTGAGTCTCCAGAATCTCCAGTTTCAACTGATGTTGTTGATGAAGAGGAGGCTGATAGTGACTTTAAGCCCAGTGATGAATTAGCTTCTGAAGACACAGACAGTTCGGATGGAACAAATGTTGCAGTGGAGTTCATACACAGCAAAAAGTATTTAGTTTTTGAGAGTGAACTCGACAAATTATTTACCCTTTGCCCACAATGTTCAACTGCAATTACAGCAATATCAAAAACGAATATAGGCTCCATGCTCTCCATCAAGTATTCGTGTATGAATGGACACAGCTCAAACACGAATTCACAACCTCTAGTAAATACAATGCCAGCAGGAAACCTTCTATCTGCAGCAATACTCTTCAGTAAAGAAAAGTTGTGTCCATCACCGACTTACGACGGAAGAAACAAAAGGCACTAAATGGCTGAAGGCTGGTTCACCAAGCCACAAGGCTTTACAAGAGGTTGTCTTCAATAAAAGGTTATTAAATGATCTTGGAAAGATGACAGAGTTCCACCATACTGAACTAGAGGTATTCCATTCACTCTTACTGAAATATCTTCCAAAGCGTCAGCATTTTTCATACCAATGCATGGTTGCTCGAACACAACTTGCAGTTCTGGATCACAACTTTAATCTCAATAGACCACGGGCAGTAACATCAAAGGGAAAGGATCAAGGTGGAGAGGGAAGATTTAAGGTTGTGTTTCCAAAAGGTCGTAAAGACTAGGTAGCAAAAACTTTTAATGAATGCCAAATCATATGGGTTTATTTTTGACATGATGTATGATGTTGTGAATGCAAACTTGGAGGAAAGGCATGACAGGGGTATTGCTGTACCAGACAACATTGCTCCAAAACCAAGATCCGAAAAGGGTGCTGTAATTTCGAGACACAAGTCAAGATTTGGCAAATAACAATCTTAAATACACATTAGAGTGCAGTTATAAAGAAATAACTCACTTGAGTAAGTTCTTAATTAGGGCCTACTGATGTCAACAAACAAAATGAACTTAGCAAGAGGGAAGTTTACCTTTACACTGGTAACTCTTCATCGAGGTGTCCATCTTGGAAACCAGCATATTCGTCACTCGGTTCAGGATAAGCATCTCTGATGGACCAGACTACACACGACGGTATTACACCTTCCTTACAGCCTTTGCCAGTCGAGTATGAACCCACCAAGTAAGTTGCCGGTACCCAGCTAAACGTAAGGTTCTAAATTTTTACAAAGAACATTTGTTTACTGTAACGCCAGTATGTACCTGTATAAATATACAAATGTGTAAATACAGTATATCAATACTTTAAATTTTAAAATCGAATTAAGTTATTCATACTTGTTTTCCAGTGGCTCTGGTAAAGAATCACTTCGAACGTCATGCATACAAACCAAGGCAGTTCGTAATACATCTGGATGTTTACACACAACGTCGAAGGACTTATGACTGGTGATACAATCGACCTTCGCCTCTGCAACAAAAATGAAATACCGTATAAAATGACGTAAATTTCTGTAAAGAAAGTTACCAAGCAGCCGAAACTTTTTACCATCCAGTTTTTGATTAAGCTCTGCCATCTCTTGGCAACAAAGGCTTTCCCTTTCGGTATCCATTGGTCTGCATTCGTGACACAAGCACCATGAAACATTTCTCACACGGAGTTCATCATTCAAACTCTCCGTCTCGTCTGTGTCGTTACTTTTGTCTTCTGACTCGTTGCCTTCATCGGTATTCGGTCGCGTTGGCTCAAACGCATAGGGTTGTATTCGGTTCATTATTCCGAGTATTTTCTTTGGAAAAAACAATGCTATAGCTACTCAGCGATGTGTAAAGCTTTCCACATCATCAGTTCAAGCGTTTCATGCAATGACGTCACAAATCCTTATCAGAGCTTCCGCTGTCCGATATCTGAGCCGACGGCATTGGTTCGAAAATGGCCGACTAATTACACGTATTTTGTCCCCTTTGGAGGAAGGTATCGCCGAAACTATTTGAATCTAATCCGCCAAACTTCGAAGGTAAGTTCACAGCACTAATATCTTTATTTTAAGCCCAAGTTATTCCGGGGGTGGAGTTCCCCTTTAAAGATGTCTTTAAGTTTGTATCTGACGTCTGTACTCTGACTAGGAGGGTGCCGGCTTTTGGCTTACAGCTGCTGCAGAACTGAAATGAACCGCCATTATTGTACAAAACTACAGTAAAGATCAAATCCTAAAATTTTCATCATGATTATAGCATCCGGCTAATATATTGTTAAGAAACTGATTAAATCACTGCAAAGAAACGTGGAAAAATGTCTTCCAATTAATCAGGAATAAGGGTGTGGTAGGAAGACGACGACTATCGCAACGATCAAGGACTCCATTTATGCTCTTTAATTTGCAAAAAGCTATGGCCAAAGAACTAAAATATTTTCCATAAATATGTTCTACTCTAATAAGTCAATTTAATGACGCATTCCAGCAGTCGTTGCAAAAGGTGTTGCGATGCCTTCCATATTTGACTATTACTTTCCCCTCTACTCTCGATTTCAATGTTGGTATCGTCCCAAATTGTGCTTCACATGTTTGAGCAGGAAGTTTGCACTTTTCATAACTAAAACAACATTGAAATAGGTGAGAGGAGTGTCCACAGAAGATTTTCAAGGTGTTTTTAAGGAAGTATCCCCTTCGACATACTAATGAAAATAAGCCCAACAAAGCATCGAGTCATAAATAACAGGCCTGACTGCTTTAAGACTTGGCTTCAGTATAGTCTCCATTTTAAAGAGAGATTTTCACTGTATCATTGTCCGAAGGGATTTTTCGGAGTGGCCCTTGGTAAGGGCGGAGAGACGACTACGGTAATTACAGACCCATATCTGTCTAATCAACAGTGCCTTTCGGGGCCAAAATTCTTTGTATCCGTCCTTTCGATACCCAGAAGTGCCCCCAAAAATTCAGACCTGGCCACGTTGCTCAACGAGTCTATAATTAGAATGGTCGTGAGAATGTATACTCATAAGCTTCTCAAACTCACTTTTATTATAGTACCTTTATTTCTTTACTTTAATAAAACGACACGGAACGCGTTCTTTGAACTTCCGATTTCTTTTCCTCACCAGGACCGTTGAAAACGGTAAAGAAACAGTGGAGGTGAAAGAAGACGGAGTTGTAACGCTGAAAACTATAGATGGTGTACCGCAAGACTTACCGAAGCTTAAATCAAAGTAATCTGTAGTTTCGAAATCAAGCATCCTGAAGACATTTTGTCACAATGTGGTAAAAAGCGCAGTTATTGCGAACTCGCTTTCCTGACTCCTTTCCTTGCTGGTGCTTCGTCAATAGCGTTAAACTAAAGACTCCGCTTCGAAATCATCCGCTCTTTTCATCGAAAAGTATTTTGAACAGGCATGCAATGCGTTTCTTGTCGCACTTACCTAATTCCCTGAAACAGCAGTGAGGTGATGGCTGTAATCTAAACTATAGTTGGCTTCCTTCAGTGATAATATCCTATTGTTTTTGTGTTTAGAAAGTTTTAATTCGCCTCCTCCATTTTAGTTCATGATTTCGATGTTTGTGATAACGCAGAAAAAAGCGGACGATCGACAAGCAACCGGTGATATAAGGAGCCTGCTAACCCATAATTAAACATGTCGAACTTCAATCAACAACTTCATAGACCACAGAAGGACTGAATAATTCTGGGTTCAGAGTTCCTAGATTCGTCAGTTACATGTCGATCGATACGGCAGTTTTAAAATAACATAAGCATGTAGGGGATTGACTTTTTTATGGGCTTACCTGGGTATTTTATATTTCCATAAAGGTTTTTATTTACATTTTCTGTCTCTAATTATCCACCATTTTTAGGTAGTAAATGATTCGACTGGTCCATGAATTCGCTGATTTGCTAATATTCACGATCAGAATAGCTGCGAGTTTGGATGTACATACCTTAAACATTGATGACGTTTCAAAATTTAAAATAAAACCTGGTAGTACAGTAATGCTATCGTTCAGTTTTATGACAGTTTTTCTGCACCCTAGCTCACCATCTGAGTCGTGGTAGCTCAATGGTTAGAGCGTCTCACCTCTCATCAGAAGGTTGCGGGTTTGATTCCTGTCTGGGGCTCAGAAATCGTTTTTCTGAGAGAACGAGCTTGACGAATGTCCACCAGTCGTCCGCTCAGTTTTATCTCGTCTAAAAGTGAGTGTACATTACACGAAATGGTACACACATACATATGGCTAAGGAAATTCTTGCGTGGAACCTGTTATGAAAAATTCTATTGTACGGCCTCTGCATAGCTACGAATCGAACCTGAGGCGCTACCAATCTAGTGCGGCGAAAGCATAGCCACGAGTTCTGTATTTACAATGGAGGTAATGCCAATTGAGTGAAAGCTATATTATTGACATTAGACATTTAAACGCAATGACATAAGAATAATATACTTTATCCCCTTGGTGACAGTGGGTTTTCCCTTCGACGTGTAAAATCGTCTGGCAGTAGCCAGAGCAAAATACTAAAGTCTCCATCAGTCACTGGTAACTGAATCTGGCACTAAGCAGTTAAGGAGATAGGTTTTGGATCTACCTTAACCAGTTGTTGACAGTAGGTCTGGTAAAATCAGTAAAATCATCTGGCTTAAGGAAGATTCAAATCCTATCTCCTTAATTAAATTCTTGGTGCCAGTTTCGGTTACCAGTGACTGATGGAGACTTCAGTATTTTCCTCTAGACGATTTTGTTCTGGCTAACGCCAGACGATTTTACTCGTCAAAGGAAAAGGCCACTGTAGCGTCTTGGGGTAATATCGACGTCTAATCGACGGGCATTAGTCCAACATACTAAAGTCAGTGGTACAAGGCCGCGCACCCACCTTAATCCCCCACACCTAATTACCGCTGCAGAGACCCCGGAAACATTGTCCTCTGGGTAACTCAGCGCGTGCTATAGTTAGGCGTTGCCAAAATTCAGTCTATCATATCCCGTGAAGGTTACCCAGAGACTGGTTTTTTCAGATTTTTTGGATTGCTTAATGTACGCTAGGCGTAGTTTAAGAGTCTGTAAGTGAAAATTTATTTTCGAGTGTAGAGATTACATATTTTAAGACCCAACCGAGACCAGTTACGAAACATGCAACTGTCGTACTTCCGGCTGGGAATTTTGCGTTGCTGAAATTGTTATTGCAACAAAATGCATCAGGGGAGGTCTCTATTAAATTTTTATATCGGTTGCAGATTGTCCGATTGAGTTGATATGTAAAGTAAAAGATGCGTCATCGGCTTCGATTTAATTGGAGTTACAATGGCTTTTATGTATGTTATGAGCATATAAGACGTCGTCATATTGCTACGGCAATACGAAGAAGACTTTAAAAAGCTTTGATACGATGTATGAAGATTAGTATTTAATTAACACATTCAGTTATTAGACATGTCCACTTTGGCGTTAACTTGGATCCATTATTTCATGGACATTGAACCGAAAGCGGGACACGTCTATTGCATTTCCGACACAGTTGCATGCACTCTTGCGTTAAATGCGGTATACACGAGATCAATATTTCAAGTTCACAGAGTATGATAGCAAGAAACTACTGTAGCGATAATCAGTGAGAGGCTATTCCTAAATGTATCTTTACCTGAATTTTTGTTTAATCATTACCTAAAACTGGTTAGTCCTAGTGTTGCTCGTTGGCTCAGTTTGATGTTGGAAGTACCCATCTGACGGTTTGGTCTTCAAAACGTATCATTGCCTTGGAAAAATGGGAAATTTTGTGGCCAGTCACTTGACTGGATGGACTGTTTTCATCGAAAATTCACAAGAAACCAGTAAAGATTGTTAGCCGTGTCGCTCATGCCAAGTTTAACCGTTTCATGCCCGCTCGGCTTGGAGCTCCTCCCTTGACTATTAAAATTGTCTGGCGTTAGAGTAAAATAAAGGTGATCAGACAAAAACAGGGCGAATGAAATGGTTAGAAAGGAATGATGAGACTTCTGCCCGATAAATGTACATTTTACTCATTGTCTGCCATTTTGAATGACAAATTTATTTCATCCAACATAGCGACCTAAAGAAAACGCGCTTTTTCCTTACTAAACATCGGCTATTTCAGACAGTTTGTCCTGAACAACATGAAAATGATGTTACTTGGGCTCTTGATATTTCGAAACAGATACTAGTTTCCTCCATATCGGGACATTTAAATCCTATCTGATTTTAAATAGCTTAAGTCGAAGAATGACCTCGGGTAGAGTATTATTATTGATATTAGAGTGTTATTAAAAAGAAATGGTTGTTGCTTGGGCGTTCGGTGCTTCCAATATGGCAGATGTGGTATTGTTATCTTCATCGGGATTTTCTGACTTTTGTGAGCTTTTTCTGGGTATGTAGACTATAATGAACATTTTGAAATGCATTTTAACATACCAAGAGGTAAAATGTACAAGCAAAATACCAACTATTTGTTAAAAAACTGAGATATTTTCATTTGATTCATTGTCAATTTTCAAGTTATCATTTGTTTGAAAATATGAAATATTATCTTTTTATTGGATTGTGTATTAGATAAATACAATTATGGACAGTGAATGGAGCACGGACTGGAGGAATTGTTGCTTAGGTCAACAAGACAAAAAAGAAGATCTTAAATCACCAATCACTAATCCACCTAAAAGAGATACCGATGGTTATACTAATATCGCCACAAACATTCCTTTGTTTGTTGCCATCAAAGCACTGCCGATTCCCCTTGATCCAGCTCGCTTGGATGAAGGTGGTGGTATCGAGGATACGTTAAGGGGATCCACTACCAAAAAAATTCAATTTTATAAAAAATCATCATTTTGTCAAAATTTTTAGATGCTTTCTTAAAACCTGTCTAGATACTAACTGTATCATTTTGCATCAAAAATCGCTTTCTATAGCCAAGAAAACCGTCCATATTGTTTGGCCGATATTCAAATTTGGCCAAAGAAACGCACGCAATAACAATTGTTAATGGATATTACACAATTGGCCGTACCCTAGGAAATCACCTTATTAAAATCTTTTAAGATCGTTTTTTTTGCTTTCTGAAAATAGCCCGATTACTGATATTTCGTGCAGGATATCTAAACAAATATTACAGATACAATTACCAAACGTTCAGATCTTATAGTTCATAGATTAGTCTAGGAGATGAACCTAAAGGAATCGCATTTGGTTCAAATTTCTCAAAGTTATCGTCGTTTTAGTTTCATACTTTTGGCATTTAAACCAAAAGATTTAGGTTAAAGGCATAGAGTATATCGTACCAAAGAGATTTTAGGTTCACTTCCTCAACATTATTATGGGTCATAGATTACAGGTTATTCTAGTCTTCTATCATGATTCGTTGACAAGTTATCACGTTTATAAATTCACCTTATTTTTTCCTTTTCGGGGTGGTGATTCCTAGTTACTATGACAACAGTTTTCAAAATAACCTTATATTTTAGTTTAACAAGCATCACCAGCATCTTAGTATAGATGGCTTTTAATTTCACTGAAAGTATCGCAAAAAAATTTTTTGGTAGTGGACCCCCTTAAGAAGGAACAATGCAAAATATCACCAATCATGTGTACTTCTTTTCAACAACACAAAGCTTCAAAGAACGGAAAAACGAGCTGCTGCTTCCTCTGCTGCAGATCAAGGACAATTAGCGTCATACCATCAACTAAGGGCTAAAAGGTCTAAAGCAGCAACTATGAATATATCGCAATGTTTTTGATCTGAGTCAGATGCACCAGATAGCGCTCTGAAGGAGGCAATGACAACGAAACTTAATGAAAGATTACATTAGTGTGCAAAGAGGCTAAATGATGGGAAACTTCTTGCCATATTAAGTGCTGGTGATATTGTTGCCCAAGAACTCGAGTACCACTCCGCCTGTCTAGTTGCATTGTATAATAGAGAGAATGCTCATCTTGTTGCTCAGGAGTGCGCAGCAAGTTCTGAAAAGGAGGGAGAGAGAGAAAGTCTCGCCATTGCATTTTCTGAACTTGTGACATGCATAATAGAGTCATATAATTCAACGGCAGATCCAAACACATTCAGGCTTGCTGATTTAGTTGCTCTCTTTAAAACGAGAATTGAACAACTAGGCGTCGAAACTGGAGTAGTGCATTCTACAAGGTTAAAGGAGCAGTTAAAGTCTTAGGAAATTTTTTTGCTGATCAAACTGTGGAACGCCAAAGACTCAGAAAAACTCTGAGTTCCAGACGGGACTCGAAGCCGCAACCTTCTGAATGCTAGCCAGACGCTCTAACCATT
>JBAHVQ010000508.1:906651-918412 GCA_036872915.1 Nanipora kamurai
TGTAACTGCCGCGTTCCCACGAATTGCCCGCTCGTAAACTTTTGGTTGTGTGATGATCGCCAGCAAAGGCTGAGCGTGGAACTCGCTTGTTGTCCGGATTTTGTACATTTTCTGTTGAGCTTTCAACTCGGTACTTCGAGTCTTCGTCAAAAGTGAGAGTTAAATGGTCCACGTGCTTCGATTTTATTACCGTTACCCATGAGTTTTAGCGTAGTCGGCGAAAGCGTTTGATTGTCTGGCTCGTGTAGGAGGTTGTGATTGGTTGGCTCCTCAGTGACACCTCAGGAGTTGGTTTTCTCAGTTCTACAGTTTGTCATGAGTTAGTTTCGTCGGTGATGTTGGATTGGTCGTTGAGATGACGTTGTTTTGTGCGTTTCATGAATGTCTATATGTCAATTCATTAATGCTTTTCATGAATGTCTATATGTGGATTTATTGCTGGTTTGTCGAACTAACCGATTAGCTATTCACCACAACTAAAACATTTTATTCACAATACCTATGTCACCTAACGTTCTATTTACCAAATGAGTAGCCGTTCTATGTCGGGGTATACAGTCACGAATGACTGTGCCCCGATACAGAACCTACACGAATTTTGTAAATGACTTCTAAAACATCCCGTATTGCTACATTTGACATTAATATTGAGTAGAAAGAAAAGTTAAGACAAGTTATATATTACCGTAAAATTTTAATTTGAGTGCGAGAAAGCCGATGCAAAACTTGTTGATACAGACAGTAGTTTCTGTAAATGTGATACAGAACTGATGTTTATTTAATCAGTTTTCTAGCGGGGTATGCAGACATTAATTAAATCTTAATTTCTTTTGAATTTTCCTCGTGAAGTGTTGATGAGTTTTAGAAATAAATAAATATATATACTGTATATGGTAATAAAATCGAAGCACGTGGACCAGTTAACTATCACTTCTAACGAAGACTCGAAGTACCGAGTTAAAAGCTATATATACAAACTTGATCCAAAATATCCTACCCCAAGTTTTTAAAACATTTATATATCGTCAAGATAAAACCTTAACAAGACTTATTTCATTACTAAGTTTCGGGGCGCTGCCCTTTAATCAAGAATCCTTGATAAAGTAACAGGAAAAGAAACGAAATTCTATTTTCTATACCAGAAAAAGAAACAGAATTCTCGATAAAGGGGCAGCGCCCCGGAACGTAGAAATGAAGTAAAGTCTCGTTAAAGTTCGTGGATGGTTTGATGACGCGGCACTTTTCTTCGCACGGCTAAGATTTTCTACGCTGAATTTGGTTTGGTGACGGCATTTCGAAAATATTTCAGATGTTTTGTTTAGCAAGGCAGCTTTGCAGGATTTTATGATGCAGAGCTTTTCTTCAAGACAAATGTTACACTGTTTTCCTTCACTTGGGTATGTTAAGGTACGCTGCTTGGTTGACCAGTTGATGTCGAATGGTTGGCCGCCGTGTTTTAAACCCGTATGTGTTTTGAAAGCTCTGTTTCATTTGAATAATTAGCGTCCTTAAAAGATTTTTTGATTCCTGCAGCGGTTTTTAAAGTTGTCTGCGGTCATTCCAGTGTACTGTTTTGTTCCCCCATTGTGTGTTGTGGTCACCTCGTATTTGTAAACTATGCGCGTTGCTAAACATTTGCCTTGCAACGGACATTTATTCTTAATTCTACAGTTGCATTTCCTTTCGTCGGTAGATGCTCCCGTTTTCGAAAGGATGTGATTGTTGGGCATTGAGATGGCACTTCTGACGTTATCCATACAACTGTAACTGACCTTAATCGTGTTACGGTTAAATATTTTGTGGAGAGATAAAATATGGAAATGATTGGTGGATGAGGCTAAGAAAATGTCGTCCAATTTTTGTAAAAGGACATTTGTTGGCCTTGAGGTTCACGAGGGGTTCTGTTTACTACAGCGGAAAAGTGCATGGTTCTTAATGTTCGAGATTGACAAAAAGTTAGGTTGCTGTACTAGACATCGAAACTTCATCTAATCTTCCAAGCACTCTAACTACGACAGATCAATCAATATTTAAATAATTAAGATAAAATATAAGATAAAAAATATCCCGAGGCTAGGGTTGATACCCCAAAGAATTTTAAAATTACGTGAATTCATCAAACGAACCTATACAAAGTGTTTGTACTGCTTCATGTCCAATCAAAATGAACAGAACGGTGTTCTCGTGCAATTTAAGCCAAGTAATATGTACTTTTATGGGTTGTCAGCGAAGACCAAACGAAGTATTGAACGGTACCTCTTTGACAGGTTGGTAATTCGTACAGTCATAACAATTTAAACTGAAACTGCGATATGTTTTTAACAACAATAATGCGTTTCATTTTCAGGATTGTACATTCAGATATAAGCATTCCAGTGGCTACATCTGCTCCCGATGGCTATTTACATTGTTGCACCACTGGAGCGAGCAAGGTATATTTCATGGCTGTATAGCTTTCTGACTTTTGTTTACTTCTCACAATTGTTTATTTTAATCAACAGAGTGTTGGTCCAGATGTAAAATGGCTTGACGGAGGAAAACCTCTTTTAAAACTTTCTACCAAGGTTGTGTCCACTGTCCATGCACAGGTACTAACTTTTTAAGTAATTTAAGTACAAGTAAGATGTTTTCTAATCTTCAGAGACTGTTGAAAGGCTGCCACGCATGGTTATCGACTTCATGAACTCAGGAAGTGACTAACGTTCGCAGTTATCAATATACACCAAATTCTCTCAACGTTCAGAAGTCACGTTCGTTTTCCCAACGAGTTTTTTACATATTGAGGGAAGTCATATTGCATACCAAACGCACTGGGTCTTTTATTATTGCTTCTGGATTGCTTCTGATAGAGTGCCTTCGCGCTGCACCATCAGCCCTTTTTTTCCTCTATGCTTGCCATGCCAGACCTGATATCTTTCCCCCGCTCTTGTCGGTTTTGAGCAGTTTCTTCCCATTTACTAACATTGATTTTAGCAGCCTTCATATGTCCTTTCATAACATTATTAAAGCGGAGTTTGTCTGTTCCTCTGAATCTGGATCCATTGGAACATCCGGTAAATTTGGCGTGTTGCAAGTGGGACAAATCCTTCCCAGCCGAGAAGCAAACCGCAAAAAAGAGACTGGGAAGGACTTGTAGCAAGTCTAACCTGTGGCGTACACCCAACTGACTCTCATATCTTAGAACAGATGCAGTCCTCACATGCAATATTTAACAAGCCCTTGTCCTCAAAAGACCAATCGTTTTTATGGATTTTGGTATTAACTTGTTTTGAAAAAGTAAAGTATTTTTTATTTTCTTCGCAGGACCCCCACGTTGATGATCTATTTCGACATTTACAAACATCAGATGGTACACCTACTAATGAACGTGAGACGTCGAATTTAATGAAGGTCTGAGTTTATTTTTTATTTTATGTTGGTGGAAGGTACAGTGCCCTGACATGTTAAAATGTGATGTACGGCATTTAATATATTATGGGAGTGGAAAGTATGTTCTTATTTGGAGAGTATGTGGTGTTGGTGGTGGTGGTGGTGGCGGTGGCGGTGGTGGTGGTGATGGTGACTAGCATATCCGTGAATTTGTTCTGTTTTCGTTGGTCATTTTAAGCGGAAATTGAAGCTTATGATTTACTCTTGGGCTAAACATTCGATAAGGAAGATATTATAGTGCTTGGACATTTTAGCTAGAGTGTAAACGAGATCGTTCATGTTTATATATGAAAATGCTGAGCGAAAACGATTGAAGCCTTCCGTTTGTTTGTTTACATATTCGGGACAGCTATAAAGGAACCTTTTGAGCCGATCTTGAAAAGGAACGTATGTAAGGTGTTCCTCTGTGAAAAGGAACGCTTCGATAAGGAACACGATGTTCCTGATGTGTTTTGGGAACATCCAGTTCCCTAAAGTGGAACGCCGAAATGAACTTCCAGAATAGGAACTATTTGACCGTTCCTTATATTTAGTTCCTTAAACAAGATCTAACTGTTCCTAAGGAAGAAATACTTAAAGAATGAAGATCAATAGATCAGTGGGAACTTTTTGACCGTCCCTCTATTTAGTTCCTTAAATAAGATCCAATTGTTCCTAAAAAAGTAATGCTTAAGGAAAGATCACAAGGAAATATTCAACCGTTCCTTTTATTAATTTACTTCCATAAAAAAAATCTAATTGTTCCTAAAGAAGGAATATTTAAAGAATGAAGATCAGTAGATCAATGGGAACTATTTGACCGTACCCTCTATTTAGTTCCTTAAGTAAGATCCAATTATTCCTTGAAAAGTAATGCTTAAGGAAAGAAGATCACAAGGAACTGTTCAACCGTTCCTTTTATTAATTTAGTTCCTTAAAAAAGATCTAATGGTTCCTAAAGAAGGAATACTTAAAGAATGAAGATCAGTAGATCAATGGGAACTATTTGTCCGTACCTTCTATTTAGTTCCTTAAATAAGGTCTAATTGTTCCTAAAAAAGGAATGCTTAAAGAAAGAAAGTCAAAAGGGACCATTAGGCCGTTCCTTTTATTTAGTTCCTTTAATAAGATTTTTCGTTCGAAAGTTTAAGAGTCGTAAAAGGTCATGTAAATTCACTCTGGTGTGGCTATCTCAGGGTTTGTCAACGACGAACTCTTCGTTCCACAAACAGTCTGAAGAAAGAGAATAAAATACCAACTCCGATTAACTTTCGACAGTTAAGAGCTCCTCTTTCGGGAACAAACAGGTTCTTATTTAAGGAGATGAACCAAACTAGTGGTCAAGGCGTTCCTATTTTAGTACTTAAACACCATGACTAACAGAATAGAAGGTGCCATCGAACAGTTCGCAATGTTTTCCATTTGTTAACTATTCCCTTTTTAGGAATAATTAGACGTTATTTAAAAAAATAAATTAAAAACAAACCTTATCTCCGTATAATCTTAATTACTCCCCTGGTAAAAGACATGCCGTGCAGACAAATAAGCGCCCATTTCTTCTTTTGCATAATCAATAAGTTCTAGGGTCGTTTCCATGGAGATGACTTACTCCAGGCCAAGCGGCTAACGCAGGGGAACCGTTTCTTACCCGTATTTCTAATGAGTTTACCCGTGATTTTTACAAGGTTAACACTACCTTACCCGTTACCCGTCTTTTTGCATAATCTATTAGTTCTAGGGTCGTTTCTATAAATACTATTTGTTCACTGAATAAATAATATATTCTCTGTGTGTGAATTACTCAAAGGCTGAGCGAACTGAAGCGATTTTGGCAAGACCAAGCAAGACTCCTTATTCGATCTGAATTCAAAGAGTCACAATGTCCGTTTCCTATGCTGTCTCGATAACATCAGGCGGTTAGAAGTAAAGTATTCCAAAGGGAACGTCAAACAACGTCATGAACGATCCGTTCCCTTTCGAGCAATTACTTACAAGGAATGTTTGATTTTATGGAATCGAATAAAAGGGTGCCATTTGATGCAGAATTTCTCCAATTCTCTCCAGTTCTCTCCACACTTCGTAATGCCGCCAAAACTGCCTTGCAAGCAAGTGAATTCGCAACGGATTAAAAACTCTTTGCGAGTAAATGTGCTAAGTTTGGTATGTTGATTTCATTCTCGTTTTTGCCTTACCTACTTCCTTCGATGTTTACCTAATGTTTTGTAATATCGAACTGGGTTTTGTGGGGTGTAGATCAAGAGGATCGTTCAGGCCGTATCCTGCCGGACAATGTGGAAGGTCAACGATGAAGATGTTGAACTAGCCAAGAGCTTGATAACCTCAAAACGCCTCACCTTGGACGGTGTACTAGGAAACCTTGAGAGCGTTCATTTCTTCGTCTCTGCAATAGCTGCCGTTGCAACTACACCCACGGAAGAAACAAGTGAAAAACAAAATAGCCATATCAACCCAAGACCGAAGGGGAAGATCAACGATTTCATTTACCCGGCCGTCGCTTATTTTATCTTTTTTTCAACAACAGAAAGATGTAACGAGGAAACGATTTTCGCGGCATTGCATAATCAAGAAACTGAAGCAAGTGTCAAGCCGATTCAAACAAGTGCACGGGGAAAAGAAAAGCAAATGGAAAAGGCATCACACGAGATCTTTCAAGTGGTCAAAGATCATAAAACCCAAATGGTCTCAGAGATGGTGGAGCAGTCCAACGCATACTGCTTTTCGCAGTACCTTTCAGAGCTGAACCAAAGCCAGGGCGACGATCAGGAAACAGAGGTCTGCCAGCCAGTGCGACTACGTCACTATCCCAAGACACCTTGTCGAATGGTCGTCGTAAACGACGAGGACTACGGGATATGTGTGCAAGAGGCATTTGAGAAGCTTGTAGCGGACGGCCTAGTCATGGAAATCCAAGCACATCCGAATTACATGAGTGCACGGCCAGCCATCACGTCCCCAAGCAACCTAACTAGCGCGATAATGGATATACAAAAGATGATGTAGCTGTGTGGACATGGCCTCTACTGCGGAGACGTGTACTCGAAACCTCCAAGAGCGCAAAAATCGTACGTAAAAATGATGGACGTTGAGAGTTACGTGAACAAGCTCCTGGCGAACGACAGCTGCAGAAAGAGCTTCCTAAAACATTTGCCTGCCGTTGTCAAGATACTCTCCCACCAAGCCTGCGAGATAATCGAACAACTGAAATTCGACTATGATTACATTGAAGTGTCCAACGGTTATTTCTTTCAGCTTTCCGCTCGGCGATTCACCCGGTGCCCATGCGAGACTCAGACAAGCAGAACCTGGTCTGCGCGAACATTTCTGGAGTATGATCCAACGAAGTAGTGTCCACAGCCCGGTTATTTCTCTGAAGGAATTCTTAATTCCTTTGAAGACGCACAAACAGATTTCTTGAACAAGTTTTGCCAATGTCTCTTTCCGTTCAAGATACCGCACAAGATCCGAAAGCTGGTCGTGGTCGGACCGAAAGACTCGGGTAAGACTTCCTGGGCAAACGTTTTTCACCGTATCACCACGCCAGGTAAAATCGCCTTTATTTCTCGTTTTAATCGACGAGTGGTCACCGGAGGCACTTCAGTCCGACCTGGCTAAGACTGTACTTCAGGGAGAGTGGATGGTGACTGCGGTCAAGCATGGCACTCCGCGGTGTTTCGTAAATAACAGCCCGTTTTATATTACCTCAAATCACGTACCGAGTTTCGGTGAAGTCGTTGCCAAATACGCTTCCAGGCATTGACAGATGGATCTTCGATCATGTCATGGAATGCACCGTCTGGGTTGCAGAGGAGATCAACTACAATATCGATATGATCGACGAATCGGAGCGATGGTATGAAAAAGGCCAAGATGCGGGCAACGCCATCGAAAACTACACCGGCAAGCAGCTATTTGATGTGAAAACGTAGGTATATACGTCCATGAAAATATAAAATTTGCGCACGGGAATCTCATCCCGTATGAAAACATATTGTGACAAAATTTAATTTTTAAAATATTTTTTTTAATTTTCTTTTTTTTTCTGCGTTTTGTTTTGACAGGTTACGTTCCATCACTTCACTGGATATACAATCCGTCGACCAACAAAGAGTACAGACCACGTCGAGACAGTGCTCCACTCCTTCATCAAGGAGGCACACCGCCAGATGCACTGCAATTCGACAGGTAGGAGGAGAAATGTTCGGTTGGTGGAGACGTACAGTTCAGAAGAATTCAGCGACGATCCTCTGGATAGAATACTACGTGATACTTCCGGTATCGCCTCCTTCCTGGAGGGCTCATCATGCGAAAAATCCCAGCAGCCTACCCCAACAGATGTGCTTCCAGTCGTCAGCGAAGAACACAACGTACCTCGATCTGTTGAGTCAATACCGCAGCCACTGAATGATCAGGAAGCGTCTGTTGTAAACTACGAGGTAGGCAAGCGCTATTCATCCCTTTTATCGAGGTGACGACCAGTACAAGGAGGAATTTTACTTTTCCGAAGAGGACGACCTTGCTATCGAACCAGACCATCAAGTCGACCAGGCGTCATCGGAACACCTGCCTAACAATAGCCGCTCCTGTGAAGAATATGAAGAGGATGACCGCGAGCCCAGCGCACATGCAGAAAGTCCCCGTTGTCCTTACGAGGGAAAACATCCTGCGCAAACCGCGACTCGGACGAGGCGTGTTTGTCTTCCTATGACAGTGATGAGCCTTCCACTTTCAAGAATGTCCACGTCAACTCGATGTACTACCACACGAAAGTGTACAAAATTTTGAAGGACTGTTTTCGGCAAAGATCTTGAGGGAAGAAGAAATCGACTGCTACCCGCCCATGTGATCCAACTATTGACGCGTGGTCGATTGTCATAGGGGAGCCGCGCGACCTGTTTGACTTCCCGTTGTTTTTCCGTCGCTATTCGCGTATTCAAGATGAGGTGATGAAGATAAGGCATGCTGTCAAGGTATGGATTTGTCCAGACGGTGATATCTTTACGGCTGCACCAAAGGAGCATGAGAGAGACACTTCGAGGGAGAAAGGATCATCAAAGGAGATAAAATGCCAAAACGAACAGTCTAGCCAGCAGTCATATTGGCAGACCATTAGAAGTTGGAGACCGTGGTAAAAACCCAACATTAGTTGAATTATTTTGAGTACATTAAATCAACGAGATCTCGTAACGATTCTTGTATTTTATTGTAATGGTTGCAATCTGAATGATACGAGTTTGACCATGGCAAACTAAACTTACCCTGTCTTATTGATTGTCATTTGCGCAGGACGATTTCTCGTTACGATTTTTTGTTGTATTTGTTGTTGTTGTTGGTGTGGTGGTTGTTTGTTTAGTTGAGTGTTTGCTTTTTCTATAAAAATAAAACCAAAACAAAAAACGTTTTGGTAAGCCGTATGTCAAAAATATTACTACCACGTACTTCGCGTTTTGTCAAAAAGTGTTTTACTGTTTCGAAAGACCAACCAGGTATATTTATCAGTCAGACGATTTGAGTTATGCAAAGAAACTAGAAGCTTGGAGCGGACTAGACAAATAAATAAGAGCGCCGGTGATTCTGAGAAGGTTAACAAGACACGCTTGACCGAATCTCGCACTGTAAGTTTATTCGTGCGCATTCAAAGGGAGCATAATTTCGATTTGTGCCGCCCAATGTGTCTACTATCCGGGAGGACAAAGGTATTATCAGAACGTAAATTCGATTCACGTTCCAGAATAATAACGAGTAATTGCTCGATCTTGTAGCATAAATTGCAGGCGAACAACAACGTTAATATAGTTCGTATCCGTTAGTTCAGTAGTTCGTGTGGTAGCCGATCCGCTCAGATGCGTCGTGGAAAACAGCCAGTTGATTGGAAGTCAATGGAGGGAGCATTTTCAAAGCCGAGGCGATTGCACTTGGTGAAAGATGACGAAGGCATGGATCGCTATCCCGTTTCTTTTTGTGATCATCCTGGATTCACCGGTCGTCGAGGCTGTCAAAAACACGTTAACGTCAAACATGGTTGGTACTTGTATTTCGACAAGAAGCCAAGCACTCACATGGCAGAATCTCTTCGCGTGCCCACCGGCATAGCAACGAGCGAACGAACGCAGATACCTTGCTGTTCAACCGAAAATGAATTTGCTCGATCATTCTCGTTGTGGCTGCAGAGTACGACCGGGGGAAGCAAGCCTCGTAAGCAAGCTGACGTCTCCATGAGAAGAGCCCTAAAGTTTCTTAAGTTTTGTTGTGCGGAGACGGGCGAGGAAGAGGACGACGTAATGTCCACAGTCGGATTCGTAGACTATTTCCTGAGTTCTGCTAAGCTACTCACCGACATTCTCGATGAACTCGAATCTCATTGGCAGATAGGACAATCTGGGCGGATGGGCTACGTTTCCAGTATTTCCGATTTACTCGACTATCGTAAGTTCAACGCTCCGGCTACTTCCGTGCTACGGAACTTCTCCGTAACCGAGGTGTACATCAAACGCGCACGAAAATGTTTGGCGAAGGACATGCGATCGCACTGAACAACAGATATAGACATCGAAACTCGTGTCCCGAAGAAGTTGGGCGTCTTTGAAAGAACTGCAGACGGTCGTTCCATTTCACATACAACGATATCAGGAAGTCTTAGAAAAGTGCAGAAAAAGTCCAAAGCTGGTCACTCCAACGGAACTGACGTTCGCTGCACGATTTCTCGCAGTGTTCATGTTTGTAAAGGTTAAAGGCTGTCGTCCCATGACCTATCAACACTTGTCGTTGGAAATGTTCGCAAGTGCTAAGAGTAATGAAGGGATGATAGATCAGAGAATATTTAAAACGGCTCGGAAGTACGGCTTCGATTCCCTCTATTTCGACGATGTTAGCGTGAACGTCGTGGATGATTATGTTAACCACGTGAAACCGCTTCTGCACCCAACATGCGATTACGTGCTAATAAACCGCAATGGAGCACAATTCCAGAAATTGGCAGAAACTGCTATTTCTATTGCTATTGCTGGTATTTCAGGCTATCGGCAAGCACATTCCACCTACCGGCAAATCATCCAGACGGAAAGCTCCACCGTCCTAGAAGCGGATGAGCAGAAATGGATTTCCGAGGACCAAAAGCATTGCTCCAACGTTGCCCGAGTACATTTTCAGAAGAAAAGTTCCCGCGAAGTCGCTATTAAGGCACGTTTATGCATGGAAAAATTGAGAGGAAGCGAAGGGAAGGTAATGGACAAAGGGGTTGAAGGACGGCTGAGTACGAAAGACACTCCGGTGGAGGACTGATCACCCAGCCAAAGTTGATACTGTGGAGACTACGATGAAGAAATCCAAATTTTATGGACGTAAAAAAAACCGTTCGCTTCGCCGACCAAGAAGACAACTGCATCAGGAGAGGAATAGCGATTTTTGGTTTGCGCTGGATTACGATTCTGCATCGTTCTTAGTTCAAGTTTCAGCCTTGTAGAGTTCCCAACTCTTTGCGAAAGAGAGCAGAATCACTGAAGTTAGTTTGACAAAGGACCGACTTTAAAGTAACGATAAAACCCTGTAACTCAGTTCTGGAAAATAAGTGTTGTTGAATGTGTCCTCGACAGCCCAGCCTGAAGCATAACCTCGTTGAGAATATGAAAAAGAACTTTATTTGATCAACCGTAATAAATAAAAAAAGAACGGAACTAATGCGAGTACGCTTGTGTTCATGCGAACCAAGAACTTATTAATTATGCAAAAAGACGGGTAACGGGTAAGGTAATGTTAACCTTGTCAAAATTACGGGTAAGCTCATTAGAAATACGGGTAAAAATCAGGGGAATGCGGCTAAGGTGTCCTGCCTTACCCGCCTCGCCTGGAGTAAAGCATCTCTATGGCAACGAACCTAGAACTTATTGGTTAAGTGTACGGGCAGGGTGTCGCCGCCTCGGCTAATTCTAATGTCCATGTATGCGACCGCTTTGCAAAACCGTTATTGAATGAACCGGAGAAATCGGTATCGAGATGGAAAGAAGAAACATTGCTGATATGTCTTAAAAATAATCCATGTATTTCATTTCGCCACCGAATAGTTTCTCCATTCACCTTTGGCTTCGACAACGATAGCAAGTCGTCTTTAGTTATCTTTGTTTTCTTCTCCCTCACCCTCCCGACCAGGCTCAAGCGAGCTTGCCAATAGAATCGAGCGAGCGTTTAGATTTGCATAACCTCGAAAATTTCCATGTGTAATTGCACCGAAGGGAACTGAAAATTTTCGACTTTGGTGATGATGATGATGGTGGTGATGATGATGATGGTGGTGGTGATGATGATGATGATGGTGGTGATGGTGATGGTGATGGTGATG
>JBAHVQ010000508.1:921569-932993 GCA_036872915.1 Nanipora kamurai
TTGAGACAAAAAGATAAAAGATCAATGAGATCTTTTACAGGCAACGATGTTCGTTCTTCTAACGAAGCATCCTGTCTAAGTCTTTGCTCGGCAACTTTGATGGCAATGTCAACAGGTATTTCGGAAAAGAGAGAAACGACGTCGAAAGATACCAATTCGTAGTCCACGTTAAGAGTTTTACCTCTTATAAAATCCGAAAATTAAGAGAGTTTTTGACGGTGTAATCGGTGTTCCCAACCAAGGGTGACAAAATATTAGCCAAGTAACTCGAAACATTATAAGTCGGAGAATTAATAAATGAGACGATAAGTCTCAATGTATGGTTTTTTTTGTATTTTTTTATTTATATTTTTCTGTATTTTTTTTTTTAATTTTATAAAATCGTGGAGATGATCCATCACTGCTATACAACATTCTGTACATATCCTCACTAACCCTACCAGCTTTCTTCAAATCCAGCAAGATTTTATTTAGCTTTCTTTGAGTCTTGCTAGTAGGATTAGATTTCAAAACAAAATACGTATTTCTATCGTTAAGCAGATCTGGAGCCTTCTCACGATATTGTTGTTTATCCTTAACTACAACGCAGTTGCCTTTGTCAGCCGATAAAATAAGTCTACCAGGGTCTTTTCTTAAAGATATCAGTGCTTTGAAAACATTGTTGTTGATGTTTTTATGAGGTGGTTTTGCACGTCTCAATATGCTACTGACCTTAGCTCTTACCAAACGTTTTTGATCATCGTCGAGTCGAAAAATTCCTTCTTCGACCGCAGCAATAATTTCGGCGGTTGGTATTTTGCTGGGTGCAATGGCAAATTTAAGACCTTTTCCCAAACCTCCGTTCCAGCTCCGATAACTCTTTAGAAGAAAGATTGAGGACCCATTTATCTTTCAAGTTCGAACCTAACAAGTTAGGACGGGACTTGTTCAACAAAAGGTGCAACTTCTTGTAATGTTTTGCTCTCTGTTTGAATGACTCCTGTCGGTCTTTCGAAAACAAACCTCTTCTGCCCACTCAACTTCAGAGGTATCAATCAAATCAGAAAGTTCACCGAGTGAATGAGAGAACAAAGAAGACAAACGCCGTATAGAATGACGGCACTGATCTATACGTAATCTCAGGAAAGAAAAACCTGTGTTTTCCTTGAGCTTGTATCATTTAACACTCCTAACAGGAGGCTTGAATCGCAAACTCAGTGGAAGACACCTTGTTTTCTTTACACCGATGATTAAAATTCAAATGACTGCTATACTTAGCAATACGGACTCTGATGTAAACGAGCCTACGTTAACCTCACCATTTTAAGTATTAGCAAACGTTTCTCTGGAATAGATATAGTATTCCACCATGATTCACGAAGACAGCGACATCGCTTTCCTAGCTTTTCATGTGCATTTTATACTTGACCGCCAGTTATTGCCGATAGAACTTCTATCAATGCGTGTAAGTACCCAGTGATTTCTTCAGTTGGTAATACTATTCAGAAATTTCTTGAGTTTTTAACATTGCTTAGAAAATGCTAGATAACTAAAATGTCTGGAAGGCTCAATACTATATTCGATGTGAAAGTAATTCGTAAAGGTAAACACTAACAAATACGAACATATCGCTGAACACCTGGACTCAGTTGTGCGAGTTAGGAAAAAGTCATTTACTTTCAACGGGCAATCCTTCCCTGAAATATGGCTAATAGATAAATATGGTACTGCCCATCCTTTATTCAAAACAAGGACAATTTCTATCTTTTTAAAGAAATGCGAAAGCTGTTCTGCTGCACTGGAGTTCACCTTCTCAAGTTTCATCATGGGAGGCATGTTTATCTAATCAAAGCGAAACATGATCCAAATAAAAAATTGTTGGCTCTTAAAGAGTATGCAACTTAGGAAAAGCATTACATAACCTAGATCTAACGAAATTACGGTCATACCTCGGATAAAAGTGGAGTATGCTGTGCACTCTTCTTGTCACGTGCTACGAACAAAAACTGGACAACAACGTATTTTGTCACGTGGTACAACTAGCCAGTCTCCCTTCTATTAACTACTCAGCTTGAAGTGTGTATATCTTTACCTTTTTGACAAACTTAAAGTACTATTCGAATAAACAACCACATCAGTTTGTTATGACTGTGTTGAGAAGAACACTTGAAATAATGAAAATTGGCTTTCACATTTTTAAGTGACATTTATATCTTAACTTATTCTCGAGTTATCAAGTATGCAAATCAAGCTATGACATTATAAATTGTGTATGGCGCAAAACGGAAAATCAGCCATCTTTTCTGCATTGTTCGAGTAATTTCAGTCAAACTAGTGAGAAGATAGAGATGATATGCTGTTTTGAGTTGTACACACATCATAGCTCAAATTGCATGCTCAATAACTCCAGAACAGAATGAGATATGACAAGCATGTATAAGCCAATTGTCTTGAAAAATTAAGTTAACAATAATTGAAGTGAATTTTAGTTACACAGGCACATTAACATTCTTTAATCTTTCGCGGGAAAACTCTTGGCAGTAAAAATTTTTCTCTTTTGCCCATTAAATGCGGAGTCGTCGTTTTGGCTCAATCCGAGCATTTAGATTCTTCGGGTTGGGAATCGGCATTTTCCTATCGTGCACGTTATAAAATGTTAGATAGCATTGACTTGTATTCACAATCTGGGCAAGCAAGCTTTTAAAAAGATGAGTCCTATTTATTTCTTTTTTTGTTGAAAGGAGCATATCGTTGTAGCGGTTGCTGCAACGATAATTCCACACAGCAACCGTCTTGCAACGTTCAGATTCGTTTTTCGTCAGTCAAGTCAAACGATATTAACAGATCTAGCAAAGGATATGAAGGTGAAATATGAGAAAGAAACTGAAAACCGATCGACGCCAGAGATAATAACAAGGATGCTAATTATGTGTACCGTAATCCTTTGTCAGTTCAACGCTAACTAAAAACTTGTTTTGTTTAAAAACACGTTATGTTACTTACATTAAATCACAAATAGGACATGTATTATGAATACTAATTAAGCTACGCTAATATAATGTATTTCTGCGCCTTAGCCGACAGATTTAATCAAAACATTCGCTATGTACAGCCAAGGGTCGCAGGTCAACAATGAATGAACTTATACGTGCTGTTACGGGAGTGTTCCGTTAAAGCATTTGTCCTCTCTTCGTGCAATCTAGTGATGCACGAATTTAATCAAAATGTATGTTAAACTTTACAATTTTACCTGATTCGGTACGGATTTAATGTAGCTGTGATTCCTGAAACAATTTATTTAGTACCATAATTATTATCATCGAGCGCGCAAACATTTGTGGTGAATATACACGCACTTGCACTTTTATATGAATTATATAGTCTTGCCTACCTACTGCATCCAAGCAGCCATCTTCTTCTGCTATTCGGTCCAGCACTCTCTGAACGTCGCCGTCAGAGGAAATGTCCATCTGTACCATAAATAAGGTACCGTTTAAATACTTCAGTATCTTCGCATCACTTAAGATTTCTTTGCTCGACAACGACGAGACTGCAACAAGCACTTTGAAACGTTTTTGAGAATCAGCCGCCAAACGCAACGCATACAAAATGGCCATTTTTTCAGAGGATCCGGTAAATAGAACGATTTGTTGACGTCCATCTGTTTCCTCCAGTTTTTCTCCTTCGCGCACTCGTCTGGGAAGACTTTTCATGGCTCCCATGCTACCCAACCACGGAAGATATTTCGAGTGTACAAAAG
Organism: Nanipora kamurai; assembly: GCA_036872915.1. NCBI lineage: Eukaryota > Metazoa > Cnidaria > Anthozoa > Scleralcyonacea > Helioporidae > Nanipora > Nanipora kamurai. Next base: position 925,309 of record JBAHVQ010000508.1, read on the forward strand.
GTGTACCCCCTCGAGCTTATTGTAGTCTAACACTAGATCTGTCTCGGACAAACAGGCAATATGCACCCTTCCCTTCTCCAAGATTTAGATCAGCTACTGTTGGATGAAATCAGCCTCACGAATTGTCATCTAAATAACATCAAAACATATTGAGTTAAATGTCTCCGCAAACATCTGTTTTGTCATATTTGATATAGGGTCATATCTGCACTGATCACAGACAGCTTACCTGTTGACCTAAATTTTTAGTACCCACTGGAAAAACGTTTAAGATCTTTTTCCTCCAAACAACTTAGTTAACGGACTAATCCAGTACTTCTGGCATTGGATACCTTTCCAAGCTCTTAACACACCTGGTTTGTTTCCAAATACAAATAATAGTTGTATTACGTATATTTTCGGTCATAAGGTCAGTTATATCAGAATTCAGAAGATCACACTTCGTATCGTATCTGCAGTAGCTTTGAAAATATCGACTTTGCTTTACCTCCGAGTTTCACTGGACTCATTTTGCATTAATTGTTTTAAACGTCTGGTTCATGTCTTTGACGCTTTAATCTCTTGCATAGATTGTATATATGTGCAGTTGCATCTATAAATAGGTATGATTGTTGCTTGGATATAGGTGACCAACAAATATTTTGCGGCGGCAGCTGGCGAAACTACAACTATTTAATTTATTAGATTTTAATAAATGCAAATTACTTCATCGGACTATTGGATCAGTCGGGAGTCACAACATCTAGAGTTGTGAAATCAAGTGAAAACAAATGGCCAACACGGATGTTGAAAATTGAATAGTTAAGTCCTCTCAGATATGAAATACAGTTTAGTTTAAACAAACTGTATAGGCAAACCGATTTTCTTCGTCAAGCTCCACACTTATTAGGGGCCAAAGATGTCAGATCCGTACCCTGAATGTTGAGCCACCTTTTTCCCCAGCTTGCAATGCCTCTGAGGAAGTCGTCATTTCTTTTTATTGGTCACAGGTATCATTGACAAAATGAGGCATAACCTTTATAATCGTTGAATTGAGAAATACGAATCAAAGCCCAGCAAGAATTCTTGAGAAAAGAAACTCATTAAAAACACTCTTAGACTTTGATTTTTAACTCCAATTTTGACTCTTGCCTGGCACGTTAATTACAACTATTTGGAATACCATGGGTCTTACATATAATTGTTTCTCAACTGGACGTCCCAGGACCACCTAGCGATGAAGACAGCTGTCAGCGTGTCCATGAGATGATCGTGGAAAAATTACTAAATTCACAATAATATTGCCAGCTGAGTCTTTAACACGAATGTATCATTTATAAAACGTATCATATCAGTGCGATAGAGTGACGTCTGTAGGTCCCATTAGTTCAAATTTCATTGCCATTGAGGGGGTTTACTTTGTTCTTCGTCGGGATGCATCAACGATAAATCCCTAGAAAAGCAAGAATTGGGCGATTATATAGTACTTATTATAAATTCACCGGTTTGTGTCTGAATAAAACTTAGGTTTTTATAAAGATAAAAAATATGAAATTGTATTTAGCACTGCAGTATAATCGCGCCTGACTCATCGGGTCCCTGTCACGTACAACAATCTTGAGAAGGACTCGGTGGCAGCGCCCCCATAGATGTAAGAGAGGCAAGCTTTTGTTGCAAAGAATATTGGTGAAAACACGAATTTATTATATTTAACATTTCTAATTTATTAGATGAAGGAAATTTTTGGTGTCGGAATGGTATACTTTTAAAACCTTACCTGGACCAGTTGCGAAAAATATAACTCTAGGGTCTCCAGCTGGGAATTGAACACGCGACCCTGCTAATCTAGTGCAGTGCTCTGCCAACTGATCTACGAAGAATAAATTGGATGTTGCGTGCGTAGTATAAAATAGCTTTGAAATTAAAGCATTGGTAGATAGCTGAATTATTGTTGAGTAAAAGTTTTAAGCTAGAGATCCTTCGTCAAAAAATGAAACGTGTTTGAAAGAGGAATATGTGTCAACTGTAGCCATTTCATTCTCTGGCCAAGGGCCTAAGCTCTAAACGCTAGAATTTTTCAACAGTAATTCGGTAGTCTAAAAACCTTTCAACTTTCTGACGAAGGTTGTTGCCCAGCGTGGTCATGTATTCTGTATTTGAATGGGTGGAAGGCCGATGACGTGAATTGACGTGTACCTTCAAGGAATATTGGGCATTTACACTGACACTCGAAAATTCACTTTGCCTAATATAAAATTTTATTGACGACTCTCACATCTACAGTTCGTTTTGAGGGATTCTTTGCATAAAAACAAAGGATTTTCAGTTGATGAAATCATCCATTTGCTATGCTTTTTGATTTTTTACTGGTTTCTACTGATAACTACTTTCCAGTACCAGTTATGCTGTTTCTGTCTTGCAAGCATAGAGCCTGCATATTACATAAACTGAAAACTATATATAACAAAGTAACCTAATCAATAACTACGTCATGGCATATCCCATGAATCACATTTCATAATAATAGACTTCGTCGGAATTATCTTAACTCCATCACATAATAGCAACCACAAAATAATGGAACCATATCACGTGATTATCAAACCGTATGACATAATGACTGTTTACAAAATTCGTGTCCTTTCTATCGTGGTATAAATTACTTATAAAAGTCCAGTGTTCCTACATTATAGATTAATATTTAGTGGAAAGAAAAGTTAAAACCAATTATTTATACCCGAAAAAGTTGAATATGAGTGTACTAGAGCCGATGCAAAAAAGATTGACATACAGACTCTGGAGTCTCTATCAGAGAAACTGGTATACAGAAACTGATGAAACCTTGATTTCTTTTAAATTTTCCTCATGAATTGTTAATGAGTTTTATAACACTCCACACTAAATAAGTTCTGTCACATACAGAAGTAATTGAACAACGATATGGCCTCATCACAGAAACAACCCTATCACATAATAAAGAAACCATGACATAATGATGGAACATGATAGAGCCGCACAACGTTATGGTAAAACTAAAATCATTATATAATAAAGCAACCCAAAATCAACAGAAAAATGACTGAATCTCAATATCAACAGAAAATTAAATGACCACACAAGAAATTTCTGACATTCCACAGAAATTGACAAAGTTTGGATTAGCATTTGCGTTTTAAAATATTAATTTTTGAATGGTTACCTAACAATCAATCTGACAAGTAAAATAACCTCTTCAAACTGTCATCGACGATGTGTGGAGTATGGCACTGGGACTTGTTCATTACAATCTTTCCTGTCGCTATCAACAGATCATGCCGACAAGAAGTCGGAACCAGTGTTGCGAGTTCAGGTCTGAATATTATTGTTTTTTTGTCTGGCACTGTTAGAGAGAATGCAAACTGACTATGATGGATTTTGGCCTTCGGGGTAGGCCTACTCCGGAAATGTAGTATTGCAGGCCCTCTGAGATTGACTTTGAATGAAGTGGGGGATAGAGGGGGACAGACAGAACTCCCTGATCAGAAGTGAAGTGATAGAAACGATTATATGAAATTATGATATCAATAAATGCTCGTCGGGTAACTTCCTTGTCAGTCATCATTTTCATTCTGCAAGACCATTATTGAAAGCAAACAGGAAACTAATGAAGACAGCATTTCTGAAAAATAAAATTATGAATGAGGACAGGTGAGGAAAGTGATGAAGATAGCATTTTGAAAAATAAAATTATGCATGAGGACATTATACGTTTAATGCATATAATGTGAATTGTTTTGATTATGTCGGCCCCAAGGCCCAATCCCAATTGTCAGGTTATGGTAATTTTCAAAAGTATGACAAATACATCCAAAACATAGAACTGGAAGATAATTTATTTATCTCTCCTCAATCCATCTTAACAGCGAAGGTTCCTTTTGGAAAGTAACTTGACACAGAATCATTATAAACAACTCATAAGCTCATTTAACCTGCTGACACACGATGCAACATTGCACGCAATGTGGTAGGGAACGGCTAACTTTCAGCGTGAGTCGGGGCTTGAAGTTGTTGCGTGCTATATTTCGTTCAATATTTCAAAAGTACTATTAAGTTCTAGTTTGCAACATTGCAAGCAACAATTTTATGCGATTTCATCGTTCGTCCATCAGCACTGCAACATTGCACGCAATGTTGACGTAACGACCAACATTGAGTCAATCAAATTTTATCGGTATGGTTTTTTTATCTCTAGCCAAAACGTTGACAAACAAAATGACAGTGAACTGGTGACTGGAGGACCCGTTCTGCCGAAGAGTTTCTCTTCTAATGCCAGACAGTGAACGTACGGCTATTAATGTGTTGAACAGTATTTATCGTCCTTATTCTTATCTATTTTGTGCTGACTTGCTGGTCGTATTTTTATGTCAAACTTTTCTCGTGTGTTTCGCTAAACAGCTTACGTGATTAGCTGTTATCTTAGGTTGAAAATCTATCAGACAAATTATGTTCACAGATGTCGCAGGATTGTACTGGTTTACTTCTAGTTCACGATGAAAGACGGCATAATAAATGTGAAAACAAGTTTAGTACTGTTGAATTTACATTTTTCTTGATCTATATCTTGTTTGCAAGCTTACAACCATACCTTCTGTCCTGACATGTCAATTCTTTTAATGACGCGATTTATAAATATATCTCAACGATTACAGCGATGACTATCACCTGCAGCTGTCCAGCGGTTAAAGCTATAAAAACACTGATGCTAATCGATTTAATACTCAAACCATTTGGCCCGGGATGACAATTAATTCACAAAAACCACAAATTCGTATTTCAAGTGCTAAAGTTTGAATTATCGAATTACTCAGGAAGCTTTGTTTCTCTTTTTAGAGTTTGAAGAGTCTAAACTGACTCGTCTCGAATTGATGGTTCCTGTTCATATAAAACAATAAAGTTGTTGAATTGAACAGTTGAGAAACAGTATGCTCTATTTTCTTTTACTCATTTATCATAAGGAAAGTTCTAATAGCTTTAGGCCTGCGTGAACGTTGACAGAGCCCCGCAAGGATTGACGGTTAAACATTAATTTTCCGAGATGTCTGACGTTAGTTTATGATATGACAACTAAAGAACAACTGATCTTGAACAACTGTTGCGGAACGACTCGCAAGGGGGCGGGCGGCCCCTGTGAACACCAAGAGACTCGAATATAATCTGATAGAAAGTGCGAGGTTTCTGTTACCAGTAAGGGCAAACTTATGACGTAGAAAAGCATTCTATAAACTCCCACTTACAAAATGCAGGAAATAGCATTTCAGAGACTTTCCAAACAAAATTTTCCGGGGGAGCATACTTCCGGACATTTTTTAGATAACTGGGACCTTACCAATATTAACAGGGCTAAAACCCTCCGGGCAGGGAAAACTAATCGAAATTTCCCTCATCAATACGAAGTGTTAAATTTTAAAATGGAGATTAACTCAAAAACAGCCCCGATCAACACTTGTTACCACTCAAACAAACGTGGTATTTTTCATATATGTACCACATGGTTGAGGCATCCGTAGAGTGCTACTCTGGTTATAAAATATAGGATTCCAGACAAGTTACGTATAGAACTATGTAAGCTCACTCACCACTCAAAGTTGCTATCTACCCGATGCTATCACGAAATAGATAACTGAAATGACTAATTCACTTAATTTACGTTCATAATTTCCCTTTTACATTGTTAATAATTTAATGAAGAAAACGACGGTTTTGACAGACATGTTTCGGTGTGTATTACAGAGCTGGATATTTATAAAATAATAAATAAGTTACGAAAAAATATTAAGAACAATGGATAGACTACAGAGAATAAAATTGTTATCCGAATGTGCAAAAACAAAAGAAATGATCTGAAAACGTAATTCTAAGATTAGTATTAAAAAGAATTTTAAATTGGCTTTTCGAGTTCAATATACCGGGATTCCTTACAATAAATAAAGTGTTTACCAAATGACCTGACAAAAGCCTGCCCGTGATGACCATTTTTTTTTTTTCAAATTTTGGTTCAAACACGAGTCGACTCTCGCTAATCAAAAGTATGCATGTGACGGAATAAATGAGAAAATAAAATCCGCTATTCTTGTTTACTCCATAGGTTTTTTCTACTGGTAACAAGTTTCTTGGGTTGGTTAAGAGGCTTCTCGATCAGGGATTCGATTGCTATAAATTATAATGGCAGGAACTAGTCTGGGAAAATTAAGAAAGATTTTTGTTTTACTTTATATCATGACAAGCGGGAGGGTGCGTCGTGGGTCCATGTGTACGCCAGTCACAGCACTGAAATATATATCTATACAGAATGTATAACATTAATCTGACTTGTTTGCCTATTATCGAGGGCAATTCTAACATTTAATACAGTCTGATTGTAAGTCAATTCTATTGTTTATTACAACATTGCTTTTGACTTGGAAGCAGGTAACTAAATCAATGTCTAAGATTTAGTAGTTACTGTTTTCACAGTTATTGATTTACTCAGGTTGCTCCTTTTTTTCTGGTATTTTCTTGCATCAGAAAGCTTTTTCCAGTCAATTTGATGTCAAGATACCTCTCCTTCTCACCAATCTTGTAATAGCTCTACATTTTGATGGTATTGTTTAATGATGGCAATTCCTTAATAAACTTCTAGTATTAAACGTTATAGTTTTCTTCAACATCATTGGAAAAAATCTGACTTGCCTGGAGCGTTCTTCCAGAATTTGAACATGGTATTTGGCATTAGTCTCACCCTTTTCCATTTTCAAGCTCGTTGTGACCTCACTTCACAGCACAAATGCAACAACTCTACCAAATCCTCAAGTGATTGGACATACAAATGTCCCTCCCATTGATTAATTCTTAGCAGTTTTCGAACAATGAGTATAAAGAACAAAACTTTGTATTAAACAAATGAATATTTTGACAACACCTTATTTTCTTGTTGGAAGCTAATGTAGAAAATTTTCTTTTTTATTTCAAGAAACCACTTTGAAAAGTATTTAAGTTTTATTGGGTGAAGGGTATACTATACTGGGCAGCCGTTGGCAAATGATTCATTGGATTAGACTACAAATAAATTTTGTCCCTCCCCGAAAAACATTTAAATAAAACTTCTAGCCTCTATTGTAAAATAAAAGTCAATCTTACGTATTTCAAACAAAGAAAAATTTGAAAAAAGAGACAGCTTGAAAACACGAAATGGAGCTTAAAAACAATAAGGCAGATTGAATCGGTAAATTTTCGACTTTATTACAAAGTCACCATCAGACCAAGTCAATACACACAGAACAGAAGCGCATGTATTCACTTGGTCTGATGATGACTTTGTAATATAATCGAAAATTTAACGATTCTATCGCTCTTCTTGTTTTTAACGTACATTTTTGGTTTTCAAGATGTCTCATTTTTTGGGTTCTCTCACATCTGTGACTAGGGTTTGATTCCGGCTTCCTGTAGTTTTCTGATTAAAGTTACCTTGGTCACATGTGAAAAGAGTATTGTTCAGTTTAACTCTACCAAACAACACTGGTTTTCATAGGGTACTCCAGTTTCCTCCAGTAGTAACGCTGGATCCATGAGGGATGGCCCTTACTGGATCTCCAGGGGAAACAGCATAGTTTAACTGATATGGTTATCCAGTATAAATAAAGGAACTTCACATCACTTCCCCTCCCCTCCCCTCCCCTCCCCACCCCCCT
>JBAHVQ010000508.1:965642-982989 GCA_036872915.1 Nanipora kamurai
TAATTTATTAGGTTATTACTTTCAAGTGTGTTTTGCACGCAATTCAGCTTTGTAGCTGCAATGTGTAAATTTTTAATTTTTAATAAACAAACATAATGTGGTAATTTGGGGTTGCTCCACTTTTTATCATAATTTACCGTTGTAATTACATCTACTAGGCTGGAAACGAACTGAAATCGGATCTGACGTTTTACCTGTCGATTTGTCGGAACGGCCAGAGCGGATAGGGTTGGGCAATGGCATGTGACGACGCCTTCCGATTTTTGAGAACATGTACTTCAACGAAGTGCGTCACTCGTAAAACCATTCAAGTACATGGTTTTCATTTAGCAGGACGATGATTTGTAGGGTTTTCATGACCAGTATCAGTGCACGCCTTATGGTGGTAAAACCGTTGGCGTAAGCTGGTAAAACCTGGTCATGTTTATTGTATGTAAACTTCAACTTTATACCTGCTGTTGAAAATGTCAGCATCAAGTTGGGTACGTGGAAATGATTGATCGGCATCAAACATTACCCGAGTGTCAGGCTCTTCGGAGTGGGAAAGATGTCAAATATGAATTGCTAAAAGGTTGAGAGTTTCCTCCGAACATTCCTTTTGTTCACGGTCAAATTTCTGAAAATGTTCCTATTAAGGTTCGGTGAGATAATGAACAAGCTGAAATTGAGTTAACCAAAACATTAACAGAGAGTCTCTTTCCGCTGGGGAACTTCCGTTTGCGAAACATGCCCAGAATTCCGCGTGCCCCCTCGTTCTTCAGAAACCTTTCAAGAGTGTTTTGGTTGGTAAACTTGCAATGCATCAGTTTTGTGTGATTTTTAACCCACTTGATGTTTTTTTAACTACTTCGATGATACGTTTCTTATGATATGGGAGCTTTTCGATGACAAATCGTCCCACATTTCAGAGTCACAGTTAAACCAAGAATCTGGGAAAGCACAGTCAGTGACACCAGTGACTTGCATTTTCACGTGGCGTTTTGTATTTTAGTCGTAAGATTGTAAACACTTGGTTGAACTGGTTGAACAAAGTCTGTGCACGCGAGGTTTACTATCAGCTATGTCGTTCGGCTTGGAAGACGTTGATCTGGCCACACTCAAGGTAAACAAAATTTTATACGTTTCATCTAGTAGGAGCTTTTAGCGACTTAAAACAGCTGATTGATTTGAGCTGCGAAATGGAGGGGATTTTAATGTCTGGTGATTGTCTGAAAGAATTTCTTGTCGGACACAACGTGTCTATGTAATCCACGGAGGTAAAACTTTAAACGGGTCTGTCGTCTAAATTTATCCACGAAAGATTTAGGACTAAACTGTTTATCATGTCGATGAAAGATAGAAGATTATGAAGAACTAATAAGTATAACACAGTAGCTCTCCTCAACCTGTTCTGAATTTGTAGTATTTTGAATTTCTTAACTCTTTTTATTTTAGAAGCGCTAGTTTTGATCCTTTAATTTTTGTTCACAATGTAGGATCCTGCTGGCATATTTGAATTGGTTGAGGTTGTTGGCAATGGAACTTATGGCCAAGTTCATAAGGTTGGTGTCTTTCGGCATTAGTGAAATTGTATTACTTCACACGTCCTCGCCTTTTATTATGGGGCTACAGTACATGGCTATTTGCGAAATTAGGACATTTTACCATCTTTTGGCTTGTTTCGTTAAAACGTTTGTGTATTTACTCTGTGTGTTAATAATCGGCACTTCTGGAACTTTCATTGCTACATTTACCTTCAAAATTACAGCTCATTTTGGTCCTAATTTTCAAAGACACAGTCCTTTCTTTAACAATCTGCCAGCGAGTTCTCGTTTAAGTCGCGTTCATTTGCATTTACGTCTTAGTTATGACAGTTCTTATCTCAAAGGCTGTAAAGACACAAAATATTTGATGTTTACGTTGGTTATAGCTTTACCTTCATGTACATATTTTTATTGCCACAGAAAATTTCTGCTTTGTTGTGCAAGTAGGGAGTTTAGTTCGGAGAAGTGATGTTTTGTTGTTAACTCACCATCGTCGAGTTAAAATAAGACACTCAAACGCATGTCAAATTTGAGGGTTATAAAGAACGGATATCACTCGTAAATAGGAATGTTAAAGAAGCTTGGGTTTTTGTGCTGTATGCCATGGACTAATTTTACTTAAGTCGAGAGAAGTTGTTGTTTTTCAGTCTGACACTCCAAAACGAACCATTTACATGTTACCTACAATAATTTGCGCAAAATTCTTCTTTAAATATTTGACATAAGTTTAATAGATACTGTTAACATGAAGCCCTGTGGTGGTATCAATTAATTATATTGTGATGCACAAAGTGATCAAGATTTAACTCACACTATCGTGGTATGAAAACCTTGTGGTAAATATCGCATCTTTTTACGCATGAATGTTGTGCTGAGCAAAATACAAGAGGTTGTGTGGAAGTTAAAATGATTAACGACGTAAGTTAAACTCGGTTTTTATGGTCTGTCAGCTTATATTGGCCGTACTGATTGTATTACTAAGCATCTTTTCAAATATTAAAATCTTATGCTAGCAGCTGGTGTAGAATGTATTTATACGATGATACATGATACATAAAAGTTCTTTGAAATTATAATATTGATACAAAAGATGTTGAGTGATTGTGTATAACCCGCCTAAATTACTTCATCTGAATATATTTTCTTTTGAAATCTTGAAGAGTCGTGAGAGTTTCATCTTCCATGTTTAAAGTGAACTTTGTATTTTTTTAATACGTAGAATAAAGGACCATGAGCTCTTTCGATGCCCCTACAAAACCTAAGAGAAGTCATGTTATCACTAAGTCTTGCAAATGAACTAAGACTGTAAGAGATTTATAACTGAAGTGTCTAACACAGTGTTAAAGCTATGTTTAAAAGCTAGTAGATTCATAAAATCACAGACTATATTACACTCCTGCAAGGACATGTAGTGTGTTGCAAGTATGCTACTGTGACATTAAATGATTTTCTCAAAAATGCATTCACCTTTACAAGATTCTGTACTATACATATACTGTACAGGAAATAACAGTATTCAAGTGAATAATTAATGGAAATTTGATGATATACTTAGTGAAAATACTCCAGAGTGCAAGCAGGTATATGCACAAATAACATGAGTCATATTATGGAAGTACAAATGCAAATGTTAGTTTTCTTTAGTTTTTCAAGAAAAAGAAATATTTTCTTTAACCCTAACTAAACTGACTGATTCTGTTAACCACTGGTCATATATATGGAGATACACTAGGTGAAGGCTTCATGTCATCAGAAACGATAAAAAAACCTTAAAATCTTACCAACAGAGTTATAAATTTCTATTAATTTATCCCAGCTGTGGTACTGTAATCTTTTCAGTACATCACACATACTGTGCTGTAGATTGATTTAAGAAAAATCCTGGTAAAAGAAGACAACAGAAAGTAAAAGTCAAGTGAGATTTAGTTACTATCAGGGACAGGGGCCAATTGTTTGAGAGGGCAACAGCTTTGTAGTGAAAGTATACGTGTACTGTACTTCTTGAGAAAGTTGGAGTTGGGAACTTAAACCTGCTTTGAATATCAAAATGTGAAGAACTAAAACAACTGATTAACTGGTTGATCTAGTCAACCTTTAGATCCACATTATCCTATGAACATCCAGAGGAGGCCTGTTAAAGTAATTTTTACCATTGAGGCCGTAATTATTGACCTGTTATTTTCCAAGGGGCTAACCATTGACAAGTAAAACTGTGAGACATTAGTCAGAGAAAAATGACAAACACCTCTGATTTCGGATGGTCTGGGAGACTAAGGGATAATATACTTAATTGCATCATAACAAGTACAATTAAAGATTTACACAATGAGTGATATTTAGAAATTGAGCCAAGTTGGCAGTGTAAATCATTAACCCATAAAGGGGTAGGGGGGCACACCTACTTTTATTCTGCCTAATGGTGGACAATTTTTCACCTCAGTGATTTAAAAAATAAAAATATCTTCCAAAAGTTGGGACTTCAACAGAATTTCTGTGAGAACAGTGGGAGAGAAAGATTTAGGGAGAGAGGGAGTAGGATTTTTTGAATATCAGACCAAGAATGGAATTTTTATAATGCAGGCCAAAGAAAAAAAATGTTTTGTTTTCAGTAATACCAACCTGATTTTTTTACCACTTCTTTGTTTTGTTTTTTTTTTGTATAATTATTCCAATACTTTGACTTAGAAAGTAGAAAATGCTCATGCACCATCAAAAATTTCAAGTACCAGAAATTTGTCAGTATTGCACAAAGTAACGTCTGGTCCATGGTCTGAGCACATCTTAGATGTTTTAGACAGGGTGAAACATTTACAATAATAAACAGCAAAAACCACACTTGAAAGTGTTATATCAAATTTAATATGCAAGAATTGTGTTTTCAGAAAACCGAGTCATGATTTTTCTGGTATTTCCAAAATTTTGGTCGTGAAAATCATAAAACAGGTCATGAATCACAATTCACAACCTGTTATTTTGAACCCTGCAGAGGCTAAAATGTGACATTGTCCAATCTCAATATTGATACAAACATGGTACAGTAGCTGATCTCCCTTCAATGCTCCATTTATTTTCATTTTGCTGAACTAGTAATTAATATTATTGTTAGACTATGCAATAACAAATTTAAATGAACTAATGTACAGTATCTAATCCTCTGTGAATACAAGCATATCCTGTCAGGGTCTGGTGTCCTGGCTCAACATTTGGTTTCTCATTTAGAAGCTTAGCACCTGTAGACTTTTGATGACATAGGGCATCCAAACCCAAAAAATTGTGTGTGCTCATTGTTGTTAGAAAATCAGCAGTGGTTGTTACAACTAAATACAATTCTTTTACTTTTAATGCATGAAAATATGTTTGACCACCAGAATATTTATTACTTACACAAAATGTTTGTTTCACCAACAAGTTAGACCTGGAGGAACAAAAGATTAATGATGTTAATGATGAGTCTCAACAATTTGCAGATGGAAGAGGATTCTTAAAAGAAGATAATTTATTAAATTTTGAAACTTCTCCACTCCTTAAAGTGTATATGAAGTGAAAATTAAGATTTTCTAGCATGAAATTATAATACACCATCTTTTGTACTTTTCCCATATCTCACTTTGTTTTTGAGATATCAAGATCTATTTGATTTATAAATTACATCTTGCATATGTCATAGTGTATAACGAGTTATAAAAATTTATGCATATCTTTGAAATTATTCTATTAAATCAATAGAAACTTTGTCTGTTTAGTGTTACAAGGCAAATCACAGTTTTGTGTGACCTTGTTCAATAACTTAAACAATATTACTAATTTTACAACAACTCGTTATGCACCATGATGTATGTAAGGTGTTATTTACATATAAAGCAAATGTTAATATCTCAAGAATAAAGTGAAATAGATGAAAAGTGAAAAGGATGTTGCATTATAATTGGAAGAGGTCTTTCACATGAGAAAACTTGATTTTCACTTCATATACACTTTTAAGGACACAAGGATTTGAACAATCAGGGCAAGTGGCTTACCAAAATACTGTAATCTGCCATTTCTTCATTTTGACATTCTTTCTTGTCCATGCAGAACAACAAAAAGATGTCTTTGTTACAGTATGCAAAGCACCATTATGACCAAGTTTTTTTAAACTTTCAAACTTTAATGAAATCTGTTCATTGTAAAGTTGATGGTGACATTTTTATTTGGTCACTGTTTACCAAGACTTTAAAATTTGGGAATTGTGTTTATCACAGGCAAAACCTCCTGTAAACAACATGGATTAAGAATATTTTGACAATAGAATAGACATTGCCAACAATTAAATGAAGAGCTGAAGAGGTAACAAAGCCACTGCTAGAGTTGCTCTGTTTCTGCTCATGTGGTAAATTGTGCACCCAAATTCTGGGCATGTGCCAGCACACAGGGTGTGATCGCACACCCCAGTTGAATGCCCTGTGTAAACATTGTGGATTAGATTTTGAGATGTCCACATCTTCCTCGTTAACTCCTGACTGATTATAGATTCACCACAATATGTAGTACCTGATTACAGGTTAAAGATGACCTTACCAATCTTTTGTTTCCTAAAGTCTGAAAGTCTTTGCAAGTTTGCATTTTTTGAAATGGCTAATTGGTTCTCATTCAAAAATTTTGTGTGAATTTTACTGATATCCTAGGAACATAGTAATCTTTCAGCATTGGGTATCCTGAATAAAATTCTAGTATGTTTGGGATACTGCAGATTTCAAACACTGTTCATGTGAGTTATTTTACACTTCTTTCATGATGTTAGGGACGCCACAACAAGACGGGGCAGTTGGCTGCTATAAAGATTATGGATGTTACAGAGGTAAGTGAAGCTTTAACTATTTAAAAGTTTTAAAAATTTGAAAACAAAAAGACTTGACTCTTTAGTTATAACTTTTTAAAACTGTTTTTGAGGTACAGTACTGGGACAGTAATTTTGTTTTTATGATTTTATCATTACCCTGTACAATTATTAATATTTCCCTACTAAGAAACTGTGCAGGAAATTTGTTTGAACTCTAGTTATTATACTTCACTTGTATATGAAAAACTTTTGTGAAACAATCAGTCTGACCATTGTAAAATTAGAGTCAAATTTGTATTTCTTTAGCAAAACTTGGTAATGTAGACATGTAAGCATTACTGTACTTGTAGATATTTTGAAATAATGATCCAATAATACAGTTGATGCATCCTAATAAGTTGATCACCATTGATGATGCAATCCTAATGAGTTGATTCAAGTTGATCACGATTGCAAGAACTATAGTGCTCAAATGTTCAAGGTGTAAGAATCAGTAATGCTGATGGATGGCTCAAAATGACTGTTTTAACAATAAAAAGATATTAAGGTCTAGTTTGAATAGTCCGTGATAAATAATACAATGTATGTATAAAGTAAAGTTAGAGTTGGTGATATGAGTTCTAGTTTATTATGATACATGTATACTGTAGTCTGGTTACCAAGTTTGTATGTGTAATTAGTATGTGTAATTAGTATGTGTAATTGATTAAAAATTTGAAAATTGTAATGTAAGGTTTGAAAATTGGTTATACCTGTACTATGAATTGTACAAAAAGTCCATTCAGTGTAAACGTATTTATTTTAAGAGTTTGTTGCTTATTTGTTCTGTTAATTTCATTTACTGTGTTACCTTCATGGTGTCAGCTGTCTAGTTTAAATAAGACTGAAGTATGACTCAAATATCAAATAACTCAAATATTTGCATTTTTTACTTGCAATGTACTAACATTAAATCTCTAGCCAGGACATAGTTTCATTTTTTCTTTGTTTTATTAAATTTCCTTAATGTCCCTATCTAGAATAGTGATCATGTAGCTCCAAAAGTACAGTATAAAAGTATGCAAAACAAAAAATAAAACATTTTAAGGAAGTTGGTACAGTAGGTTATTATGGCTGTTAGTATGCAGTAATAGCTGGAAGTGTATAGCCAAAGATGGCATACCCAAAGCCAGAACCTAAATGTTTGGCAACTTTAGCATACAGTAAATAGACTTTCTTATAATTCATAACCTCATACAATACATACCAACCATTTTTCAAATAATTGCTTCACTGGCCCTCAATATATGTCTCACTTTTATTCAAATCAGCAGATAGATGCACTTAAGTGAAGCTTTAATATTGCAATGTGGTGTAAATTTGTAATTTTAAACAATTCGTTTGGCCCCCTTTATAAAGGTTTAGCAGCCTGTATAATTTCATTTGTAGTTGTATTGAGTTCAATAAAGAGGGTTGGGCCTTGACTGTCACTTTCACGTACTGGTACGTCACTTTCACATACTGGTAATACTGATCAAATTCCTAATTCTCCAAAATACATGTAATGTTAAAGAATAACACTCCATGCTGGTAGGATTCACTTTATGGGTTCATTTGAAAGAAATTTGCTCACTTGTGAAATTAATAATTCAGGCAGGCTGTGATTTTTCAGTTCTGGCATTAGCAGATTCATTATTCCAGTTTCATACAAAAATTGTCTGAAATGGACTAATTACAACCAATAATTTGAAATTTTGACTCCAAATGACGGTTTCCAATAGCTTGTAGTTTGATACATTGCTTAACATTTTGCATTAAGTGCTTAAAGAGAAACATCTGAAATTTGACCACACTTGTGTCTTGAGAAAACCAAATTTTATATTATTGTAGTACCTTTAATTGAATGTTGTTACCAGTAACTCCTAACATGAACTCTTTACTTTACAAATTCCACATCCAAAAGTCCCTTTCCTCGGTCTATATCATGGGGTTACATCACCACTACAATTATCATTTTTGAATGCAATGGCCTAAAACATTTAGTAGTTCATTTTAAAAAGTTTCACATAACACAGAAACAAAATATATATCAAATGAATGCTTAGATAATTTCTAACAACATACGTTCATGCTGCATCTGTTTCAACAATTCATTATTCTGAACTTATAGGCCATGTTCTTTCCTAAACAAATGTGACAGGAGCACAGCCTGGAGCAGTGTGCTTACCACCACACTTGCTTTCATGCTGATTGTTTTTTTTATCTTGGGAAATGTGTATTGTTGTTTGTTTACATCTCTTCTCATAAACATTTTTCTCTCTTTAGCCAGAAGAACTATCTTCCAAAATTGCTGTATATGTATTTACCAATCAGTGGCACTCAATATTCTTCTGCCAGTCTTGAACGGATATCTCTCATATCAAACCTGCTGCAAGCAGCAGATACGCATTGTACAAAGATGATAATCTTTTCAACAAATTACAGTAAATGACTCATTGTGCATGTAAATTGCACTATGCTTTAGAAGGCAAAGGTTGAGGATAAAATAACTACATCACATTATAGATTATGCCTTAGGCACAAGTTTTTCTGTGCATTTTTGTTTTATGTGGTTGTATAATGGCAGATTGTATCACCCCATGTTTAATTTGAGGCCAGTAATGTTCAGTTTTAATTTTCTAAGTGTACCATAAATGTTGCGTGCAATATGACTAAAACCATGTACTTTTTTATTCAGGATGAAGAAGAAGAAATAAGGCTGGAGATAAATGTCTTAAGAAAAGTGAATATCAAATACTTGTTTGTTTTCTGTTCAGTGCAATGTTTTATATTAAAGTTAGGGATCCCAAAAACAATATTAATATATATGACAATGTTGTTTTAGTATAGATTTAGCAATCAATTTTATTTGGCAGTTTATTGAAATAGAGAGTTTAACTGGCTAAATATTTTTGTTATTTACCCATTGCCAGAAATTTGGGTCATAATGGCAGATGCAGGCACAAATTACGTCATTAATGGCAATAGAAAATTGTGTAAAATTGTATAGGGATTCAAATAGTTTTTAACATACAACAAGTACAAGCTGGATTCCCCCTTTGCTCCAACTTGAGACATATTCAGTAGTGATTAAGCTATGCTTTTAACGTAAAAATGACTTAAAAGCCATTGGTCTACTTACTTCCCGAGATGCATTCATTTTAGGCTTGTTTGAATCTCCAGTAGCCATACATGTAGCTTTTCTCAAAATGTGGTATATATCAGGCAAATGCTTGTTGGTTTGAGAAAAAACCCTTGACGGAGTCAAATAGCTCCAACTCACATTTAATACCAACGAGTTTGATGTATTAAAATCATTCATAAAACAGGACATTTCTTCCTGTGAACATACTTCCAAAAGTACTTAAAAATTACTAATTTGTCCACTGTTGGACTAGTGATCTCAGGCCATCTTTGTGGACACACTGGAGGGAAAACATTGACCAAAAACCTGTTTAAGCTCTTCAAACAGCTGCCATATTTGTTTTATGAATATAAATTAGTTCCAGATCTCCTCAATAACAATACCGGCAAATGGTATTTTCAGCGGGAAAATAAAAAAAAAGACTTTTTAATAGACAGCAACCAGTACGTCGCCACCATTTTGTTTACTTTGAATACTAATAAGATAAGCAATTCCGCTGCCTGATGAATACGGGAGCAAAATGTCCCCAATTTCTGGTGATGATTAGAACATACATGTACAATTTATTAATATGTAGTTAAAAGCTAAGCAACAAACCATGGCCCAGGCTCTATATGTTTTGAATTATAGAACTTTCCAGATATTTGGTAAACCATTATGTGACAAAAAAAGATCACTTACCATAATGTACATATATTTTTCATGGTATTTCTGTTGTTTCACAGGCTGAAAAGCTGAAAGGCTGTAATTACTAATTCATGTAATGTATTTATCTCCTTAAGTTTAGTACATAGTTTTTACTAGTGCACATTTATTATTCTACTGTATTTTCTTTTCTGTTTGTTTAGTATTCTAATCATCGAAATATTGCAACTTATTATGGTGCTTTCATCAAGAAAGGATTCCCTGGCCAAGAGGACCAGCTGTGGGTAAGTTTTTAGCCTTTATAGATTAACTGTAGATAGCTTTTCTGACTGTGTACCTGATCTTTTCACACACATCTATTTTCAGTAGTTTCCAGTTCAAAAAGTATTTTGAAAAAAGTTCCTGTTTACATTACTGTCTTCACACAGGCACACCCACTGCTTAACTAATCACAATTAGACTTGTATTATCCAAACCGCTGGACAAAGTAATACCATATCACATTTTAGAAAGTGAAACAAACAACTTTGCATGTGATGCTGAGTAAAAGGAAGAAAACTTTTTTCAAATACCAGTAAAATTTTGTATTTATTCGTATGTAAGCCACACCGGATTATAAGCCGCATAACATTAAATTTTTGAAAAAAGGTGCAGCTTATAATCCACGAATTATGGTAAATGACTTTCCATCATTTACATCTCATTTTAACTAGTTTGTTATTAATTTTTAAATCCTATTGGTCATCTTTTATAGCATGATTTCTTCTCACTATAAAAGCACCGCCTACTTTTTTTTGCATTTTGGGTTTCACTCCAATGAAGGGCCTTCGCTCGAAACATCAGTTTCTCCACGCTTAAGTTACAGCAGTTTCCCATCTCTTTTGGTCATCTACAAACCATTCAATACTGTCAAAGCAGCACTCTAGTTTTATGACACACTCTACCAGATCTTTTCCCTGATTATTCTTATTGCATTGCATTCATGAAGTACTGTATCTTACCCAATTTTTACTTCCTAATCCAGCTTGTCATGGAGTTCTGTGGTGCAGGGTCAATTACAGACTTAGTAAAAAGTAAGAGGTTTTGAAAATTTAATTTACTGTACATGTGAAGTTACTTAGTCACACAGAAAGAAAATAATGCTTCATGTTGGAAATTAAATTATTTCAGCAAGCAAAAACAAGACATTGAAAGAGGAGTGGATAGCATTCGTTTGTAGAGAAGTTTTAAATGTAAGTTTTGAGCTACTACTGTAACCCTGTTAACGCTTCCATTTCAAAATATTAGACAATTTTATAACGTTTTGTTGCATCTTACAACATCATCAGAGAGTGAACAATTATTTTTTTACCAAATACCATTACAATTACTCATTACAGTCAGTCAGGTATGTCAAGAAATAGCTGGCATAAAACATGCGTAAGGAGTAGAATCAAACAAGTTAGTGAAAAACAAACTAGTATTAGAAAATGGAAACAGAATTAATTTAAGCTTAGCATTCTTAGATGGTTTTTGCTTTTCAATCTCAAGGCTTATAATTCAAAGTGTCAAACATAACTGGTCAAGCTTGCAAACAACTCCACATGAGTCTCCAACCACTTGGGATTTTAACTCTTACTGTACTGGCAAGAAATGGCCAAACCAGAATCCTGATCACATTACCACAAGACAGTCATCATTTGATGAGTTTTTTTTTCTTCTCTCTTCTTCTCTCTTTTTTTTCTCCCTCTTCCCTTTTCATTTTAGAAGGTGTGGTAGAAAAAGCCTAACCCATTAAGAGGCAAGGGGGGTGCACTTTAGTATTTTACTCTGCCTAATGATGAACAATTTTATTCGTCACAGGGATGAGCCCTGGACGTTAAAGGGTTAAATCTACTCTGAATATTAACATTATATCTCTTTCCTTACACTAACTTGTTTTACACTTCTCTTTTTGATGCCACTCCGAATGCATCCTTTAATTCCTTGGTGCCACATTCAGTCACCAGTGACTGATGCCGACTCCAGCATTTTACTGTGGCCAACGCCAGACAATTTTACTCGTCCAAGGAAAAACCCTCTGTCACCAGTGGATTCAACCTGGTACCTCCCGGCACACCCAACTGATTGTAATTAGCACCTATACATATAGTACGTTCGTGTTTGTACACTATCTGTAAAAATAATGAACATTCATTCATTCTCTGATGATGTTGCAAGATGTAAGGAAATATGAGAATGTTAAAACAAATATCACTTTCATATGAAAGAGTGGATTTTTACATGCATTATTCAGGGTTTTAACATTCATTTTCAGATTAGGTTTTCCATTTGGATCTGCACTAGCTGCTTTATTAATTGGAGTTCAAGTACATGTCACAATCATTACAGTATTTTCAACTTTCTGTACTTGCATTTATTGTGTCAATTGGCTGGTCGGCTGGTTGGTTGTATACACTCCAGAAATTGTGCCCTGCAGTACGTGTGCCACATTTTTTTAGCAGTGTGTAGTGGCCAACAATGGTACAGTAATTGTCACAAACCACTGACGGTTGCTGCTCGCTTTTGTCATACTAATACAGATTATCCTCTTGCTGTTTACTCTAGGGAGTAAGCCATTTACATCAACATCATGTCATCCATAGGGATATCAAGGGACAAAACGTTTTATTAACTGATAACGCAGAAGTCAAACTGGGTAAGGAAAAACCGACAGATGATCATTTGTTCTGTGATATATGTGTTGTTATGTATTTTGTGTTGTTGGTAATCAGGCTAGTACAATTAGGACATAATACGACGTGTACGAGGAGAATGCAGAGACATGCCAAACAAGTAACTTTATTTATATCTCAAACCCTGAATTGACAGTCGTAATATTTGAAAGTATTCTCTGCCTAGAAACAGCTTTGCTGGTCGTGGAGCAATTCGTGACATTAATTCTTCCAGTTAAATAAAATTATTGCAACGTTGGGTGGGTGCAAAGCTACTTCTGTTCCTTCATACTAAAATGGTATTACTGTATTATTAAGACAGTATTATCAGCTTTTCAATTGCAAAAAAACCCCTTCAAAATTACATGAGAAATCAGGATTTGGGGAATGGTGGGTTTGGAGACTCTTGGCGTGCCATGAACCATTGTGAATGAACTATGGTTATACTAGGGAGTGTTTAAAAAGTTGGCGTCGATGTCAGTATGAATCAGCTTCAAAACATCGTGAGGTATTAAAGGCTTTATACGATTATACGACGAATTTGTTGTCAACTTCCCGAAAATAAAGCGCTGCACAGTCATAGCCATTAACCTTCATCAAGTGCGACAGTATAATTATAAACCTTTTTCTAAAAAAGATGACCATTTGCACGAAAACGAGACTCGAAGGACAAAACAAATTCGGAAAAGCTCTTACGTACCCGCCGGAAAGAAAATCTCGACGTTTGAACATTTGGTTATAACTGTGAAATGTTTCCAAAAGCAGAGGTTTCCCTGCCTACAACCATGTGAGAGCTTTTCCTGAATTTGTTTACACCCACGAGCCACGTTCCGTACAAGCCTCCATCTTTATGAAAAAGGTCTGTACTACTCCATTTTCATATTTATCGTATCTACCTGATAAGATCTCTATATCCGCAGTTGATTTTGGTGTGAGTGCTCAATTGGATAGAACAATAGGAAGAAGAAATACGTTTATTGGAACTCCATACTGGTAAGTATTTTGGCAGTACTTTAATCAGGGTTTCAACCGCAGGGCAGACATGGTACATGCGCTGAGACCTCAAAAGTCTCAATATAGTATCAGTCAGGCGAGCAAAACTTAGCACATCTTTTTGTAACTCTCAGTGTGTTTACGTTAAGTTTATACAGGATAACCCTGTCAAATTTGGTAGCTATCATCATTTAAGCATTATACGTTCACCGGGTAGTCTCTGCTTCCTAATCCCTAGTCATCTTTATTGGGGATTATTGAAACAGGCCAGGCGGCGAGAGAAGTCCCCAAACTTGCGACTCAAACTGGTTGTACAGGTTTCTGAAAGATGACTGAATTCGACAGTTAGAGTGATACAATTCTAGAATCTGAGAATTTGCTCCCACATCCCGTAGAGCTTTCCTTTCCAAAGCATTCTTTGGTTGCTATTAATAGCAACTCCCAGATTTGGTAACTGAAATGGGGCTTAGCTCAAAGACTAACAGACTAATAGTTTCTTAAAAATGACGTAAAAAGAAAATTGTTATAATTTTTTCTCTTTATTAATTGTAATTGTGTCATTTGCCAACCGTAACGAAATGTTGTGGTGCACTACAGTACTGCAGCAAAGGGGTATCCGGGGACTCAAAGCACCCAATTAGTACTTCAAATGTCAAAAAACAGCGCAAGAAAGTTGCAAAAACCGTAAAATTAAGGTGATTAATAAATAAACCTTCCATCCAAGTGATATTCGAGCCTAAAACCTGACCCTACGGGTAAATTCTACCATTGTTTATAATGCATAGCAGAAGAGGATTTCTAAATGCCGAAACTAATTAACTTCCTAATTTTCGACTTGTTCTGTTTTTCATTTTCATCAGACATGGTCTTACACTACTCGTGCTCAGAAAGTTTTGACCGTAGCTTACAAAACGAGGTCCTTGAGTATATACATAGAGACCTCAGAACGATCACCCCTGATGAAGACACTAGATAGGGGTGTCGAAACGGGTCACGAACGGTAATTTTGTAAGAACTGTTCAAAACTTTTAAAGGCTGGGTTTACACATTGGGATTGATCGGGCCGATTTCTGGCCTAGGTGCATGTTAATTTGACAGAGTCAGCAGAATGCATCGTGGGCTCAAATTTGCCTACTTTTTATTAATTACCGTGTACCTAAACCAAAAATCCACCCGATTAATCGTACAGTGTAAACGTACCCTAAGCCAGAGCAGAGTAAAACCATGACTGATTATTGACCTGGCTGCGTTGGAAAATTGTTCACGTTTTCATTTTAGGATGGCACCTGAAGTAATTGTATGTGATGAACAACCAGATGCAACATACGACAACAGAGTAAGGCCATTCACACTTCGATATTTCATAATATTCCATTGTGGTGAAATACGTCTATTTAGTGTCGGGTTGTACGTAAACTATATAGCATGTCCGACGGATAAACCCTAGAAGAATGAACCGCGATATTTATACTTTGAACAAACGACGTTAGATTTATTGATGAATTTCGAGTTCTCCACGATATAATCTTATTTGCTGGCTAAAATTTTAGTTTGTCCACGGCAAGAATAAAACTGTTTATTCGCACGCTACAGTCGGGATTCTAACAAAGCGCTTCTAATACATACTTTTAAAAGACTATTTATTTCGATTCTTTTAGTGCGATCTGTGGTCCATTGGCATCACGGCGATCGAAATGGCTGAATCAGCCCCTCGTAAGTGTTTTCTTGGATGTTTAGTTTGTATAATTGCTTTTTGTGTTTATTTCTTGCTGCAGTCTCGGGCCGATGTGACTGTGCAATAATGTGTTGAAGAGGTGAGGCATTCCGTGGTGGTTTACTATGTTCAGATTGATTGCCGGGTTCTTACCAAAGCGTCGCAGCTTGACGCAACACGCCGGTTGATTGACTTGCGCCCTTTGACATGAAAGTTTTTTCTCAGAATTTCCTCAAACAAAAAAAGTCTTCTTGTGAGATACAGTAGTCCACTGCTTGTCATTTTGCTAGTTCCAGCCTTCCGGAAAACGAAGCCGAACTTCGTTGCACAAAAATTAATTCACAGAAACCAGTTAAGCGCCTCCTCCCTCGTGATTTGTTTAGGGATGCACCCTGGATTGGAGCCATTTCTTCCTTTAGCAGCGGCGCAAATAAATACAGCTGCCTCTATAACTGGACATAGTGATTTTTTTGTGGCTGTCGAAGTTTATTGGGTATTATCCGAGCATCGAACTTGCCGCTCACAAAGTGTGCGAGTGAACTTTTAGCCTTAGCGAATTAAAATAAGATTTCACCTGCAAACGTTTGCGACTATGGACTTCTGTCGGGTAAATTAAACAATTCAAAGTTTCAGAAATGTGACTTTTTGTGGCATGTTATGTAGTGCCTGAAACTGACAATCGAAGAACAGTACAAGCTGTTCATTACAGTCATCGATTTCATTAAGAAATATGCGTGAAATCGATACTAAAACATGCCCTAGTAGCCCACTATTTAAGTCACTATTAAGTCACTATTTAAGTCACCATGTGCACTTTATTATAGGAATTGTATGACAGCAGGCTGAAGGGTAATGTTTGAGATAATACTGCATGCTCAAATAAAATTGATGTTATTAAGCTCTACTATGGTGTCTATGATTACACAAGGATTTCAAATTTTGCTAGTAACTTTGTACTTCTCGCTAGGAAGAGTGAAATCTACTAGCACATGTTTTCTTGTGGTCTAAAAAGTTAAGGGCATTTCACGTTTTACGTGGTGCTTTACTTCCGTCATGTTTTGGTTTATTACATTATTTTGTGGTGTTGAGTTTGTTGTGCTCTGTTCTGTTTCACGTTTTGCTATGCCCTGTTTTGTTATGGCTTGTGAGGAAAAGAAATAAAATTTTTAGATCGTTAGTCTTCATGACAGACATTGTTGCTGTCGATCATGACTGACAATGCTCCTTAGAGATCGACCATATTTAGCCATTCTTTGGCGGGTCTGTCAACCACTCAAAGTAGGAGTATGGATTGCTAGATGATGTACGATGTGCGAAGAGATCCACGTGCTTCGCTTTTATTCATATTCCAGTTGACTAACTTGTGCAGAGTCGATCAGAAGAAAAGAAACGGTTGTAGAACTGTCGGTAATTTTCGCTGCTACGTGGATCCGCAGTTTTACATATAAATGGCGGTCGTTTTAAACAAGTTCGATCCAATTTAAGTTTTAATTTTTCACTTTTTTCTTTTAAGCAACCCTGAAAAATAGCAAAGTTTCCAGTTTTGTTCCTCGGCTCCTATGGTATTGCAGTTGCATAAAAATAAGTTGTTCAATATCTTTGAAAAGTGATGAGCAATTCCTACACGACAACCATCAGCCAAAAACCAAGCGTGTAGTGGGATCCGTTCAGTTAATATAAAGAGATGTTCTTATGTGATTTGTGAGGCTCAAAAGCTCCGTCCTTCTAATTTTAGCACTCTGTGATATGCATCCGATGAGAGCTCTATTTTTAATTCCAAGAAGTGATCCACCCAAG
>JBAHVQ010000508.1:993294-1005898 GCA_036872915.1 Nanipora kamurai
GTAACCTTCGCTCACCATCTGAGTCTATGTAGCTCAATGGTTAGAGCATCTCGCCGGCGATCAGAAGGTTACGGGTTTGATTCCCGTCAGGGGCTCAGAAAGTTTTTCTGAATAGATTAGCTTGAACATGCGTATAATAAACATCATAGTACAGCAAAATGTTGTAAATGACGAAAATTATAAGGTTTTAAAGTTTTTTTATGACGTAAGTGTGAGGTCATCATCTTCTACTCAACACGTACAATATCTTGCTGTTTTTTTAAAGTTTGTTATCTCAGCATAAAGTAAGACAGATGTTAAAATAAAGTGTATCAAGTAATTGTCGAATTACAACCCTGTACGCCTAAATAATTTTTTACCCTGGTTGCGAACAATTTTTTAGTCCTGTTCTGTATTTTTGTTACCGTTATTCAGCTGGTTTTTTATAGTTTTAGAGATGGGTATTCGGAGGACACGTTAACTATCACGAGGAAAACACAAAGTACGTGCATGTACTACTTTACTTCATATTTTGTTGTTGTATCATTTGTGGTACTCCATACGCCATGCCTTCCTCAATGCATTTGCATGGCTCCTCCCAACATCTATAAAATTCCATTTAGTCACATTCCGTCCGTCTGATTTCATCCCATCCCATCCCATCCGTTTTCATTTCATCCCTTTAATCCTGAATCCCATTCATTGGATCGCATCAGATCCTATTTCATTGTCAGAAGTAAATGCATTTTAATAAGCGAATCCTTTTTTCCGTTTCTCATTAACTTTCCTTTGTCCTTCTAAATCGTCTTCCACATCTTATGGTATGTTAATCTGCATGTTAGGCACTAAACTTGATGATTCTGGAGTAATAATCAAGGATGGAGACGACGATTCTATCGTAAGTACAGGTGCACATATTTTAAGAGATTTGAGCAGACCTGTCGGTTTTAACGGTGTATAATGTAGGCCAGACTGCAAGCTTTAGCCACTGGTTGTAAAAAGTTTGGATATCTTACTGTTACGTTAATTGTGGCACATGGGCATTTCCGCAAGCCGGTCTTCACAGAGGCGATTTTTTACGCCAGTATTGTTGCCAGTTTTATCGGCGAGTTTGTTCAGATACCATCAATGATTAAGGGGTTTTTTTCGAACTTTCACTTAGTAATATCTTCTTCATATTACTTTCGTTTCACCCTTTCCTGGCCACGGTTGCCATATGGCAACTTATTAATATTACTCTGGCTAACGCCAGACAATTTAGTCGTCGAGGGAAAACCTCCTGAAAGCCCAAACAATAAAGAGTTAATTTTAAATCGTATTCCTTTATTAGAACATGTTCAGTTGACATGATTTTAAAACGTAATTCCTGTGAATACGAACAAAATTGTTGTGATTTGTTACGTGGGTTCTCAAGAGAAGTTTTGGGAATTTAGAATATCAGTGAAATTCTGCTCGGCGTTGCTGTCGTTTTATTAGGCGATCTTGTAGCTCTTGCTCAGAAGTGATGCTCAGACGAAACGATAAATTCAGTTTATATGAATCCAAAGTGACTTTAACACATCATAGAAATCCTAGCTTATTATCATTATTATTATTGTTATGTTTACTACTTTTTTATTATTATTATTATTTAGTCTGGCTCGTCCTCGACCAGCGTAGGGGATTCGGGTTTACCTTCTCAAAACTCGCTAGTTGGCAGTTTACCTGACGTCCTACCCGAGCGACAGCAAAAACAAATCAAAGTAAGCTGTTGAGTTTCAACTTTTAGTTAAGTTATATTGAAAAAGTAGACCCTATTTATGGTTAACAGCATTTCTAATGGTACTGTATAATTTTACACACTTATATTTGAAGTTGCTCATGAAAATATGAGGTCTCAAAAAAAAGTAAAAACAGAAAATTTACAGTTGGATTTGTGATAGACCAAGTAATTCTGGTTGATAGGAACGCGAGTTTTGAGAGCGAACGCTAAAAAATACCTATCCTTCAAAAGATACGGCAGCAAAACGTCTGTATTACCACAGTTCCCTTGGAAGCTTCACCACTTTCTGGCTCCCATCCCCCGTAGTAAGAAATTCTGAGTGTTCGAAATTACATCGTCAGACCAAAACGAGGCTAATTACGATAATTCAACTCCAAATCCTTCCGTTTGGGAATCGAACGTACGACCCTGCAACTCCACTGCGGTGCTCCAGCCGACTGAGGTGTACGAAGACCATTGCTGGTAGCGAGACCAGCTGAGTGTAAATGCCAATGGTATTACTTTAATGGTAAATCGGGAATTGGCGATGCTCGTAAAAGACGTTAGGAGCGCTTGACAAGACTAAATAAAATGCGTTTTACATGAGACGCAGAAGGCTCGTGCAAAAGGTAAAAGAAGCTCTGAACATTATCGATCAATGGGATCATCGTCGGATATAACCTTTGCCACTGTCTGATGATCCAATTGATCGAAAATATATATCGGAAACACTGAGCCTTCAACAATGCTTTCAAAGTAATTAGTCCAATGTTAAGTCGATCCACAAAGAGGCGCCATTCTAAGTTGCCTCGACACCTTAATCAGACCTGTATAAAATACACATACAAAGTTTCCATTCTTAAAATCATTGCCAGATATATTTCTCATGTGAAATCCATTTACTTTATCTGGAGTAGATGATGTCATAAGCATCTGAGTGGTATCTTGCGAATACGTGAATCTCTTAAACAACATGGGGTGATTACGACTAAAGAACTCCATTCTTCCTCTTTCATCCACAGAGACTTCTGTTTTGAACGCGTAGGCAATTTCAAAGTCGGTTTTTAAGTGTTGGGAGTGGGGCGAAGGAAATAAGAGACGTGTGGTGGATTACAGGAAGAGAGTAAGCGAGAAGAGAAGCCTCTACAGATAATGTGCGGTTCTCAGGTGTAATCTGCGATTCGCGGGTGATGACGGAAAGTGACCGCAGTTTGGGCGAAGCTCGGTGTTTTGTGCAAAATCTAAGTGTTGAACACTAGTATTCTAATTTATAGCTAGATTGTTGTCCGATTCACAATTTAACATCACCATATTTTTGTTCTCCAGGCGCTGGTTGCCTGGATAGCTTATCTGGTGGATAAGTTGTAACGAGTGAGCAGTGTTGCTCAAGCAACGAACAATTGAACATAAATTTTATTCACTGAACATGGAGATGTCCTCTGGATAGTTCTGTTCGGCAGATAAAGTTTATGTTTGGTTTTCAATGTATCGATAATGTCATTCACTAATTCAGACCGACCCCAGATGTGTTGTTTAGAAATGCTGATTTAGCCCGATATTATGCACGAAGAAATTCACGTTTCCGCTACCTTTGTAGCATTTGGAACAAATGACTTCAGTATGTTCTTAGGCGTTTTGGAAAGGTCTGTTTGATTTGGAAAACAGCTGCTGTTTGGTTACCATGAGCTTGCGTCTCCATTTTGGCGCCATATTGATATCATTATCTGGCAGAAGCTTTTTTGCTTTTCCTCTCCCCATCACTCCCCGCGAGCTTCTTCTCCTGCTCCCGAGTTTTCCATTCCAAACACATTCAAAACAGAAACTTCTGCGGAGGAGAGAGAGCCATTTTTCCAACTGGATAACATACATACGTATGTTATCCAATTTTAAACCAACGAGTTGTTCGTGTTACCACCATAATAGATCCCGTTAACTTTACCAACATTAGCAAGTTATAGAACGTGAACACCTGGAAGATTTCATGGCGATGACCCACCTCGTTTAGTAGGTCCAGCACTCAACTAGATTCCAACGTTAGCCTGTTCAATTCCACGCCGGAAACTGTGTATTTGCATATTTTGACAGGGGTTCCGGAGCAAGGCTATTATATTACTATATGTTCTTGCATTCATAAAAAGTGTCCAGTCATCGCTTTCAGTTATTCCTCTGTTGGCCCAAAAAGTGCTTACCAACTACAGAATTTCCATAAATTTATTAACCTATTGTGGGCAGGAACGTAGAATCTTCGCTAGCTAGTAATGACAGCAACCCATTATCGAAAATCACTCCACTGTTACGGATGCTTGCTAAAGCTTGTTGCATGTTTAGAAAATATTGGAGCTGAAGAGACATGATGCAACTGTTAATAATGAAATTAAGAACACTAAATGCTTATTTCTCTCTTTTTCTTAGGAGAAAGAGAAGAAAAGTAAAAAGACGAAAAGTAAGGAAGGTAGTGATAGAGACAATAATTCAATATCGGACGAATCTATTTCTTCATCGATGTCAAATTTGGAAGATAAAAAGGACAGGAAGTTTTCAAAATCGTTCGTATTTGGTAGCAGGCTACCACCACAAAATCCCGCGGACGTATCAGTCAACGTTACTCCTGAAAGAACAATGTCACATTATGACGATTCTACGGTAAGCTAAGACAACTCACGTACTTATCTTAGACAGCTGTGCTATAAAATTCACCTTATAAGGTATGGGTTTATGCCAGTTAAAGGGACTGGAAGGGCTACATTAGGGGTTAGTTTATGTTACCATAATCAATTATAATTCAGAAATAGTTTAGCAATAAACGTTCTGTTTATACTGAGCCTAGAACACGTTGACAT
This sequence comes from Nanipora kamurai, assembly GCA_036872915.1. Lineage (NCBI taxonomy): Eukaryota > Metazoa > Cnidaria > Anthozoa > Scleralcyonacea > Helioporidae > Nanipora > Nanipora kamurai. The sequence goes on from JBAHVQ010000508.1 coordinate 997,855, forward strand.
AATTTCCCACCGTTACGTTCTAATATATATATATACATAATGTCTCCTCATTACTACGACAGTAACTAGTTAACAGCAAAACTTAGTTTTTTCCGTAAAAGCTGTAGTCGGCGATAGCAGTTTGTGGACAGACTAGTTCAGTTCTTGAATTTTGGTTTGTCAATGATTGTTAAAAGAAATGTGTTGATTAAAGATTTGTTTCTTTTGTATTTCCTATAAGAGTAGTAAATGAATATTTTTGAACGGACGGAAGGAATTAGGGACATAGTTCAGTATTTAAGGAGATTTAGGAATGATTTGAAGAAATTAATGGCATAATGAGAGAAATAGCCTGGTTTAAGGAAAATTTAGCTTGCAGTTGTTTAGAATAGTATGCCTAGCAAACCTAGTCATTCGTTTTTTATTGACACCCTTTCAACAATGCATAGCTTCGTTATTATTTTATGTCTTCAACGAGCTGCTGACCACTCAACTTCTCCCACCCCATGTTGGGCGTGCATTTTCTCCTTTTTCTAGATGCCCCAAATTGGGAAATATAAATACAAATTTAGAACCGAAATCCTCTGTGGCGCTCTTTGGGGTGAGTAGGGAGGATAAAAATAAATATTCATGTACTTATCGTTCTGACTCTGGTGAATGCTAATCTTCTACCTCAATTTTCTAGGAGTTAATCTTCTCATAGGTACGGAAAATGGTCTATACTTACTGGACAGAAGTGGAAACGGGAAAGGTAATGGTCGATGGCGAATCTTTAGGGTCAATGATGAATCTGACTTCCATAGTTACTGAATTTGAAACATACATTTCTTCTTACCTTGTTTAGTCTTCACTATGGTATCGAGAAGGAGATTTGAACAAATAGATGTCCTTGAAGGGATCAACGTTCTAACAAGCATTAGTGGTTCGTTGTTATTGTTGCAGTTATTGTAGTTCTTATTCTTTGTTTTTGATGTTGAACTGATAGCCCACAGATATGCTTATACGTCACACTTTCATGACGAAACACTGCACAAATTTAACTATCACTGAAAATTTTAAGCAGTCATTAATACAACCCCGGAAAAACGTCCAGTTGTTGAAAACAATGTTTCTTTTTCTGCTCTCTTATAGGAAAAACCAACAAGTTACGCGTGTATTATTTATCATGGTTAAAGACCAAAATCTTGAAAGGTGACGAGGTAATTACAATTCAACCAGACTACAGTCAGTGTGCAACTTTGAAAAGAATACCCTCAGTAAGAAAGAATAAGAGCATGCTCGTTCATAACAGTCACAAACTGTACTTTTTGCGGAAAAAGTTTCAGATAAAGGATATAACCAAGAGTACCATTACTGATAAATTTGACAGGTATCCTTACTATTCAACTTTTTCTTAGTCTTTCATAACTTTCCTATGGGAAAATTTGGGACATTCTTAAATACATGTACTGTTTACACTAGGAAGATCTCATTCAGCAGACGAATTTTACCTCGAACGACTTAGGGCAAGCTAAAGAAAAAAAAGAACTGGAGCTGAGCTGTGAAAACAAGCTACCTAGTTCAGTACTATTTGTGGTGTACACCATTTAAAATTATTAACAGCTTAGCTTTCGTTTAGTTCATTTAGGCGTTCATTGGAGAATCTGAAGTTCCGAGTCAATGGGACGAAAGCTTAGCTGTTAACTAATTTAAAGGGTGTATACCACAAACAGTATTGAATGACGTGTATCGCCAAGCAATCTTGCAAAGAATTAAACAAGTTAACTTGTTGTGTATTTTATCGGTTAAATCGACAAACAAACAAATTTCAAGAGAAAAGAACTGTAAGCTTGAGTAAAGAAGTGAACCAAACTAACTTTCATATATGGTTCGCTTGTTAATTCCGTATCTCAATACAAGAAATTTCACTCGGTTCACGCGTGGCCTGACTTCGTGGTTCGCAAGATAGTTCCGTATCTCAATACAAGAAAATTCGCTCGGTTCGCGCGTGGCCTGACTGTAGTATAACTTGGCAAATTATTCTTAGAGTGTTGGTTTAATTTACTGTTTATCGCCTTTTAAATATTATGATACGTCGATAGTGGTCACCTGTCAACAACCATATGTAACAAAATATATAATCCTTGTTTTTTGTTGCCCCTTCTCCTTTTAGGCGGATAAAAGCAAACAACGAGGATACGTCACCGTGGGTGAATTTGAGGGATGTACGCATTACAAAGTTGGTTAGTTTACAGTACTATCCTTGTACTTTTTGATGTTGGAATGTGAAAGCATATACTGAAAAAATATCCAGTCAAACATGAATTCGTAGAACACACGGACAGAATTCCGATAACAGCCTGGACTAGTTTCTCGAAGGTCGTGGTTTCGATACAAGCCAAAAGACTGTAAAATTGCATGTTTTGCAGCTGGACTCCGTGGTGTATTGAAGAGGACTTTCGCATTGTCTTCCAAACTAGAAATTTCACGTCAATTTTCATATATTCCAATCTTTGTCCACGAAGCATACGTCCTAAGCGCCTACTCTATTAGCTTTTGATTTATAAAGTGTGTAAAGAAAGGCCAACTGCATCTCCCATAGAGGAACAATGAACGTGTCTGGGAATTACGAGTGCCTTAGAATGGATGTTGCTATAAAAAATCAATAGTCAATAGCTGCAACAAATCTACTAAAACTACTAGTACACTTGCTAATATATTCTTAACAATTCTAAGGCCCGTTAATGTTTAAGTTCAACGCTTCTACGCCATTCACTAAATTATTCGGTACATCAGTTTTCACACCGACAAATGACAGTTAATCACGATTGAATTTTCGTCTTCTTTTTCCCCTTTTGAACCCAATGCAGGCGATGTTTACTATTTTAGTTTTTGACAGATTAATGGCATATAGTGATATTCCACCTTAAAGGTATTTTGTAAATGGAATTGCAGTAATTGCATTGACGGTTATTTGTCATGTTTTTCATTACAGTAAATTTCCACCGAATAAAGTTTTTATCGATAGCGGTACAGGACAGAATTGAGGTGTACGCCTGGGCACCAAAACCATATCACAAATTTATGGCTTTTAAGGTAAGTGTGAAAAAGCGAAGCAGAGAGTTCCTGTTTGTCCCTGGTGTTTTTAAGCTTTTTTGTTGTCTTTGCTTCGTCATTCGTTTAGTCTTTCACAAATCTAATCCCGCGGCCTGTCAAGGTGAACATGACGGTAGAAAACGACCAGAGTCGACTAAAAGTGATTTACGCATCAGAGAGCGGTGAGTGAGAAATACATGTCTTTGTAAGACTTTTTTCGAAGGAAGACTGGGTACCGAGTGCTGTATAACCCAGGGGGGAAGAACTGTCGTTTATAAAACGAACGATATGATTGCCGACAGATTCATAGGCTTATGAAATGTATGATTGATGAAAGGTGCATACTGTTGGCTGAAAACCCATGTGAAGGTCTAAATTTCGTTAAACATTTCAGTTCATTTCTACATAGTCTGGCTGTTGTCTTTCAAAGATCCTTGTTGCACCCCTCCCTTGATAATCTATTTGTTTTTATCAAGATTCTGTTTTCTTACAGGATTTCACGGTGTGGATCTCGATTCTGCTTCTGTTTACGATCTGTATATCCCATCGCATGTAAGGAAACATTCGTGTTGAAGCAGTAGGGCGTTCACGAGATAACAAGGCAAACTACACCTACAGTCGCGCAGCAGGCGGCACCCCTTATCCCCACAGCTGTATACGACTGCTAGGAAATCTAGCAGTAGTTTCTTTTTCATGGAAATGTCGAATTACTAAAGTGAACAAAAAGACAACTGATCAGATTAGAGTCGTAAACAAAATTTTGAGGAGTATTTTGGTAGTATTCAACGGATGAAAAATGGTATGTTAGTAATGTCGTGGTGGGAATTTTGCTTCAAATTTTAACAATGTGTACATTTTTTGTGAAAGTGTATTGTCCAAGAAGGAGCATTCAGGAAGAATGGTGGTATAGACTGACGTTTCTCACGGTTCAAGTTTTTTGTGTTTTTTTGTTTTGTTTTTTTTTTAATTTAAAGCGATTGCAAATGAAGAAATGAATTTTAGCAAACGGGATAAATATGAACCGGCAGCTAAATTTGACAGGTTTTTTTGCTCAACTGTCAAAGTACTTGTTTATTCACTCACAGGAACTGTCGCAGTGACAAAAAACAACTCTCTGTCTAAAAGTACTCCCACTGTTAAAATTGCTTAATTAAAGAACAGTTTAAGGCTGGAAAACATTTTTGAAATACACAGTATTCCGTTCTGTGCTTGAAAAATAAAGATTGGTTAAGTTATGGTTAGTAGTTCGTACAGGCTATGCGTCCCCGAAAGAGTTTGAGATTTTAAAGTATCGCGATGGCCGTTTTTCGCATTGTGGTAATATAAAATGAGAGGAACTCTTTTGAGGCAAGGAAAAAAATTTGATCCATTGATTTCTTATGTTATTTGAATCTGTTATGTGAGTAGCTTACCCTCTGTTTAGACTAAGTGCCCTTGTACAGTACTTGGGCACGGAAACTAGTCTGCATGCAGTGCCTGAAACGAGCACATTGAAACAGTACCCAAGCACGGGCACTGTGCCTGAGTACCGTGCCAGGGCACCTCGTCTGAACAGGAGGTAAATGGTAAACATAACCCTCATTGTCTGAGTTGTTGCGCGTGTGTTTGACCGTGATTCCCTACGATATTAAATTAATTGGTTTGTTCCTTCTAGTTAACAGAATCTTTTGAACCGCACGCAATCATTCCACTACCAGGTAAGATTCTGTTGATTGGGCGAGTTGAGTAGCATTTCTCTATGTCCTTTATCGAGTATTTCGAATCAGATACGCTGTAGAGCTCCAAAAACCCAAGGTTTTAACACTCTTGAACTGTTTACAAGTTTTTAACTGTTCACTTGGTTTTCCCAAACTCGAGTGGCCGCAATTTCTTTCGCCACTTAAATCTTCCATGCCTTAATGAAGAGTGACTCTCAATATAATTACTACTGAAAAGCTACATTTTACTGTTTGCTGGTCATATTTAAAAAAAAAATCTTCCGAAAATTTTCCACCAGAATATTTTACTGAGAAACAAATATTTTGTCAATGACATGAGTAATACAGTACAAAAATTGCCTATGAAGTCCCGCTCCCCCCAAAAAAACACCCCTTCCTTCTTTAAAGATTGCTAATCCTCAGTTTTGCCTATCTTTGATGGTATGGAAACGCTTGAAGGCCCGACGAAGGGCCTTCGCTCGAAACGTCAGTTTAAGCATTCTTAAGTTCCGGCAGTTTCTCAAACCTTTTGACTATCTACATAGCCGTTCAATACTGCCGACGCAGCACTTTAATTTTTATATCATTGTTCGGAAAGGTATTGATAGTTAATATTCTTATGCCCCCAAAATTCTAAGCAGTCAAGGGAGTGAGTAGTTGCAAGTTATGGGGGACGAGTATCTTCGTGCCCAACAAGTAGAGACATCCTTGAGAAAAGCATATTCCAATCGTTCGCGGTCCTGACGACGATTCCCTATAATATCTAGTTCCTCTCTTTTATGTGCAGAATCCAATGGACGAGAGTTGTTGCTCTGCTTTAACAGTAAGTACTACATTCGAAACATTTTTCAGCAAATGTTGGTTATCTTGTGGACACTTCATATGATGCGTTGATTCATTGTGTAGATGAAGGTGTGTACGTGAATAACTCTGGCAGCTTAGTGAAACATGCCGTAATGCAGTGGGGAGAAACACCTTATGCCGTTGGTAAGCGGGCACCTTCTATTCCATTGCAATCGTTGAAGGTACAGAATATGTGGTTTGTTCACGTTTGATATTAAAAATTACATTTTTTAACTTTCATCGCAGCGCATGTTGGTACTGGTCAGGTAATGGGCTGGGGTGAAAAGGCCATAGAAGTTCGATCAGTACAAACGGGGCAGTTGGATGGAGTGTTTATGCACAAGAGAGTTCAAGCTTTTACTTTCTTATGTGAAAGGAATGAAAAGGTAAATCCACATTTAACAAAAAAGTACATTTAAGCAAATACACTCAGGTAATTCACTGGTTCCGTTAAGAAATAATTTTCATTTAGTACTGAGCGGCTTCTACAGTACCTGTCTAAAACGGCGATCATTCACCAGGAGAAGACATAACGTAGCATTTTTGAATGACCACTCACGTGAATGATTGCGTCGTTTAGATGGTAGCAACTGTAAATGTACCGGCGAGATCCGAAAAGGATCACAGCAAGTATGATCAAAACGTAACTGTGAATAAGAGTGGTGGGGGTAGGAACGACTCGTAATTACCACCGAAGAAAACTAGAGGACAAGAATAGGAGCTGCAGTTAAACAGCCAACAACCGCTGAAGACCAAATGAGATCTCTAAAATGAAACACGGTGTTATACGTTATGTAGAACGCTTCTTTCGTCCCCGTTATTCATTTAATTCAATTAACCTATTTCAGGTATTAATAATGTATTAGGAAAACACCAGAGCTGCGTGCAAAATGGAACTGATAGAGGACGAGGCTTGGTTATAAATTTTACCGAGACAATTGCCTTTTAGTTCTCGTTGCTGCAGAAAACTGCACAACATCTAGTAGTTGACAATTAACCAAGCTATTAATAAGCAGATCGACGCCGTGACGATTATCTGGCATAGAAAAAGAGATCATGTTATCTAATGATGTAATGAAAGTTTAGTTTGTTAAGCCAATTTGTAATGAAAGTTCAGTTGTTTTGTTTTTTTATCAATTGATCTTATTTATAAAGATATTTAAACTGGTTTTCTTTCGCGTGTGGGTTTAGTATTTCTTCTTACCCTCGTTTCAGAGCAAACATTCTTTTTAACTTCCTTACACAACAGCGAGGCTAGGGAGACGAGCTAATATAAACATAAAAGAGTATTAAATAAGACACCATTGACTTTTTCCATTTTTTTTTACTATTAACGAATGGTAAATGGTGGTATAGCCAATGATATTTGCGGCTGTGCGACATCAGGTGGTAAATGTTATTATGCTTTAATACAACATGATACTAGCAATGCAAAATAAAACAGATTCCGAAAAATGGTATTCCTAACTTGTGATTCAAGTAAAAAAGAATAGACAACAACCGCATTTCTTGTTGTCTATTCTTTTTTACTTGAATCACAAGTTAAGAATACCATTTTTCGGAATCTGTCGGCTGGTTATGGTTTTTATAATACTAGTAGGTAAAGGTACTTCAGAAATAAAATCATGTGAAGAACTTCATCGGCGATTACATTGTCTTGCTGGTAATGTACGTTGATCCAGAGACTCCAACGATTCCTAGACAGCTGTTGACCAACATACGTGTTATGTTTTTTTTGTTAGATTTTCTTCGCATCCAAGACGACTTCAAGCTCACAAGTGTATTACATGACGTTGAGTAAAAGTTTTAAGAACTTCCACTGTTAGGCATCGACAATTCAAAAACTACGTGGGAAGACAGAAGAAAAGCACACTTTCTCGGAGACTATTTGTACCTACACGCGAACGTTCGTTTACAATATTAGCACAACATTCGTACGAAACCACTGAAAAAATGGGTTAGCATAGGTAAGCTAAGATACGGATTGCTCATGCAAAGACTTCTCGTTTGGAGTGAAGGAGTAGGGATGCTTGCTTACAAAGCTAGATATCCAAACACGCATTCGAGGATGATGGAGTAGATATTCTATGAACTTACTTGTTTCTGGAAGTCCAGATTCAAGGTTTAAAACAAAATTTATTTTATCCTTCCCCATTAATACACAGCGATATTTGTGATATGTTTTGACTCTTAGAATCACCACCTTTACACCATTTGCGCTAAGGGGTAGCCCATAATTAAGTAAATAATTTAAGAAATAATTAATGACTGTTTTCATTAGGTCAGGTACAGTCAAGTTGTCTTATCTTGTACAGTGTGAATTGGGTTTTATCTTCAGTAATCAGCAATTGGCTATTGAATGGTACATGCATTATTTAGTATATGATAAATTATTCAGTATTTTGATGGTTCTAAGTTCGGAGGACAAAAATAGACATGTAGGAATACAT
>JBAHVQ010000508.1:1010751-1032529 GCA_036872915.1 Nanipora kamurai
AGTGTCGAAAATTGTAAAAATAGTGTAAGTGTCAAAAATTGTAAAAATATTCTAAATGTCAAAAATTGTAAAAATATTGTAAGTGTCGAAAATTGTAAAAATAGTGTAAGTGTCAAAAATTGTAAAAATATTCTAAATGTCAAAAATTGTAAAAATATCGGAAGTGTCGAAAATAATAAAAATATTGTAAATGTCGAAAATTGTAAAAATATTCTAAAGGTCGAAAATTGTAAAAATATTGTAAGTTTCGAAAATTGTAAAAATATTGTAAGTGTCGAAAATTGTAAAAATATTGTAAGTGTCGAGAATTGTAAAAATATTCTAAATTTCACGCTTATAAAGCTTTTTTGAAAAAGTGTAAATATCTGTGAAAATATTCTAAGTGCCACTTTAAGAAATATGCTGAGCGGGTTATTAAAACAGATTTTCCTCCCCTACATCTCTCTATCTTTTTACCCTCATTCATTCCTAGCGCTTACCAAGTTGCTTCGCGAAACTTTTAACTTCTTCATCTCATGAATAATTTGGAAATGTTCGCATTGAAATAACTGGTGGTGGTGGTTCCCCGTCAAGAATCGAACTCTCCAACTCTCGCACGCTGCCTCAAGCCTTATCCAATCAGCCATTCAAGTTTCCACATTAACGAAAGATTTATACGGTGTATTAAACTCATTCCTCACGGAGTTTTTTTCTTACTAAGACAAAATAGACCAACGTTTGTCTTTACCAGATACCCCTTTCGATATTCCTCACTTCTCTATCTCATGAGTAATATTCTTAGGTGTACAAGACTTTTTCTTAATGATACCGTGATGAAACACCCAAAAATAAACAAGACGCCACTCAAAATATTTACTAAAGTTATTTTACCATGAAATCATTTTTACACCTTCAATTGTATTTTACTATTTATACTGCAAATTTATTTTTAAATTTAACTTTGCTCTGATCAAGTTCAGAATAAACTGAACGAACGCTTTTTCACTAATAAATCTTCATAGAGTTTCAATAACTTACGGGACACAATAGAAAAGAATTCCAATCTTGTTCAAAATGAAAAAGCAATCGAAAACATTAATTAAAGTGTCGAAGAGGTTCTCTTTTAAACTTTTCATTGAAGAGTCCTTTAACTCCCTCTCCGTATAGGTTCTCAGTGACCTACGGAAACTTTAGTATTTAACTGTGGCTAACGTCGGACATTTTTACTCGTCCAGGGGAAAGTCCTCGAACAGGAAAGAGTTAATCTGATTGAACGTTTCTTTACAAAACTGCTAAAAATCTTTTAAAAAAATTCATCGTCAAAACCACCTTAAAAAGTATTCAAAATCAAAATTTTCGGGCGGAAAATCAATGAGTCAAATTAACCATAATTTTATTTGACCAATCTAGAGATGATCATTGATGAAGAGATAAATTTTCAGAACATCCAGCTGTCAAATCATCTAGAAAAAATGAAACATAATTTATAATTTTTGAACAAATCAACTTTAAAGTTCTACGAAACCAAGGAAATAGATTAAATGAAAAGTCACAGGATTAATCTACAAATCTTCGTTCTACTCGCCAAAATTCACAGAAATTTTAGCTTAAAAACTCTCAAGGAAGTCTCAATATATTTCATTTTAGGTAAAATTTCATTTTTCGCGATAAAATCAAACGTTTCAATTAAAAAATAAGCAGTTGAAAACTCATGAAATCATGGAAGGAATATTTCAAACGGCATATTTTAGCTAAACTTTCATATTTTCACTAATACAGAAACTTTCAAAATAGTTGAAAACTCGTCAATAATTAAGTTAACTCCTTTGACTTCTAGTGAAATTTTTTACTCACCAAAATTCACCTAATTTCAGCTTAAAACTCCAAAATGTCTCAAAAAAACTTTATTTTAGGCGAAATTTCGTATTTTGAGCTAATCTTGAATCTTCTGAAGTAGTCGAAAATCTCCACATACCGTAGGTTAACGCTTCTGATTTTTAGTAAAAATTTTTCACCTTCTAAATCCATTGAAATTTTAGCCTGAAAGCACTCAAATAAGCGATAACTGACTTGACTATAACTGCATTGTTATATATTGAGCTAATCTCAAAACTTTCAATGTCATAGACAAATCGTCAAAAACCATGGGTTAACCCCTTTGCTTTTTGAAGAAATTCACCTTGTTGTAAACTTTGCCGGTATTTTAGCAAGAACAGGTTGGTATTTTGCATTACTCTCCGAACCATAAGAATGTGATCAAAAAGTTCTCTAAGAACAAAGTGATAAACCCTTTTCTTTTTGGTGAATTTTTTAATTACTGAAATTCAGCAAAAATTTAGCTTAAAAATACTCAAATAAGTGCCGAGATACGTCAATGCAGGTAAACTTTCATATTTTCAGCTAACCTCGAAACTTCCAAAGTGGTCCACAAATCGTCAAAAACCACGGTTTAACCCCTTTGCTTTTTGTTGAAAATATTTATACTTCTAAATCCACCGAAATTTTAATCAGAAATTAACCATATAATTTGCAAAACAGTTTGTTTTAGCGAAACCTTTCTTATTTTGAGTTTTCTTGAAACTTTCAATGGGATCAAAAAGATCATTAACCATGGGTTGATACTTTGATTTTTACTGAAATTTTCATTCGGTTAAATTCATGGAAATTTGAGCTTGAAAACACTGTAGTAAGTACCAGAGGAGTTTATTTCAGTTAAATCTTTATATTTTGCGCTAAATTTCAAAATCTTCCCTTAAAAAGGTTTTTCCAGAAAATTTAGTTTCGTTTTGCTTTCTGTTTTGTTTTTTTTTCAAACAGTATTTTCTTTCATTTCATTTATTCCTTGAAATTTAACGTCAAATAGGTATAAAGGAACTATCTCTGAGTCTTATCGTATAAGAAAATTGTTTAAATGACCACGGGCTTCATTGAGTTGACATTATAGTACAAAACTCAATGAATTCTGTGGTCATTTAAGACGATTTTCACTATGTTCTTAAACAAAATAACGAGCAATGGCGATTATGATGTAGCTAAAAATGTAATCACCTGACACGATGTGATTATAACAAATGAGTACAATATCAGTGGTTATTATAAAGTATCGTCTGCTCTAAATCGCAAATCTCCCAGTGTCAACTAGCGCTACGGGATGATTAGATAGTCACCAAGTTCAAAATGGCCACCTCTCCAAATATTCACGTTACCTACAATAAATTGAATGAAAGAAAATATGATTTTAAAAAGAAAGAATAAAAGAATACGGAACTATAAATACGGATTGGCAACTTTTTATTCAAAAAGACAAAATTCCACAGCTACGGTTTTAGATGTGTGATATGTAATTTCCATTAAATTATAGACAGAGGCACCTCCAAACAAGAATAGCTACGGAAACTACTCAAGTTTCACTCCGACGAAGGACTTTCGCTCAAACCGTCAGTACCACAAACTTAAATTTCCGAGAGTTTTCTAACCCTTCTGGTCTTGCATTTATGGCGTTGGTTATTGAAGGCCCGCACAGCGTATCTAGAAATGTCCTCCTGAGTGAACAGCGTTATCTATTAATTGAACAACTGAATTTAATTTTTATCAGCCCAATAGAACTATTCAGTTCAGTGCTTGAACAGCGGTACTCACACACTACGACTTTTCTGGCAGGTAAGCTATCCATCACAAAATTTCCAGAATATACAAGCCCTTATAGAACTCTCAGATATGCCACGAATCTACCAAAATGGACTGTTTCTAAATATCAGATACTGCTGCTACAAAATTTGAACTAAAATTTATAACTAAGTTACTACATCCAGCTCGTAAAACGAGGACTCGACAAAACAGAATAACATCATCATAACTAACTTTAACATTTTAACGATAATTCTCTTTGGCTTGTTTTTAATTTATTTTATTCCACATTATTGTGTGAATCGTAGCAATAAAATAATAAAACGCGAACGATGCACCATAATTACGATACTGAGTTTCCCATACTGGGTGGGTAGTTCCAGTCTCCACAGGGGTAAATTTATGTTACTCGGCCAAAATTAGAATTTCAAATAAAGCGCTAAATTGGGTGTTTGCGCCCTGAGAAGTCTGGAACTACCCATGACGCACAGCAAACTCAGCAATGTGAGTAAGGTCTATTGTAAATAGCTAATAACAATACACTTGGCACTCTCTATGACGTAAATTTAAACACGCTACTCACGTACAATGCTGAGAGATGAATGTGTTGAATCACGCCACCATACATCAACTTTATCATCTAACCTAACGAAGGATGATCTTTCGAAACATGTCAATGAAATTAAATAAAACAAAAACGTTGTGATTTTTCTTTTGGAAATACTAACCTTTGAATAAAAAGCTGGTAATGTTTTTACTTATATCATAATTAATGAAAACATTTTTGCTTTCGTCCCTCGGTTTCTAATAGTCACCAGATTCTCTGAGCTCCTTATTTCTTCCGGACTAGGGATCGATTTAACCCCATTACTCCCCCCCCTCCAGCGGTACCGTTTACTTCGCAGCTTCACACCTTGGTTATCACCATGATGTCGGTGACTAACTGTTCAATACGTGGTTCACTTCGACCAATCGGAGCTCGAGAAACTCAGTAATAACTCCTGATATTTTACAAAAATGTTTAGGTTTCCTAAATAAAGAGAAGTCACAAGCTTACATAAGAGACCACTTGTTATCTTAGACTTAGTTCCTGCAACTTACCGTTTCCTGCTATCGAAGCACTTCACTTTTAAACCAGGTTGAATATAAACATTCTCCAAACGTGCGTGCAATTGTAAACAATTTTGTCACTAGCTACTATTGAAGAATTAATCATTGTCGTATTTTTAAGTTTTTCTCTTCATTAAAATTTCATAGAGTTCGAATCAATACGTTACAAACGTCTAATCAACAGTATTGCGGGCTGAAAAGCCCTTTCTGTAAAGTTTAAAATATAACTATACAAGAGTCTGGTTAAACTTGCTAAACTTCGTGCAAAATAAGAAACAGATAATCAAAAGGTTTGGTTAAACTGACGTTTCCAGCGAAGGCCCTTCGTCGGAAAGAAACGTGAAACACCTTCGCTCGAAATATCAATTTAACCATTCTTAAGTTCCGTTAGTTTCCCAAACCTTTTGATTATCTTCAAGCCGTTCAATACTGCCGACACAACACTCTACTTTTATAAAATAGGAAACAGTCTCTTTTCCATGGGTAGCAATATCATCCAGTGCTTCATTAATATAAATTATTCGAAGAAAAGAAACAGTTGCACGTTATCTGTTCCATCGTACTAAGAATGTAATGTATAGCCAAAACAGCTGGCATTAAAATAGCACTTTAGATACTGTTTACATGTAGCTTATTATCATTTAGCCACTAAATTTCTCTGTGAAACTTTTTTCTTTCGCTTTCCATTTGGATTAGGGAATGACTAACTTGTGCGAATAGAGACCGTTCAGGATATTTTCTCCTCTTCACACTCTCAGAACAGCTGACCACCAGTTAAAACTTCCATTGAGGCAGTAGCTACAAACACATCGAAATAGTTGTTTTCTTTCTTGTCAGTGTCGTTCATCTTGCTACGGGTCCGTTCTTTCAAAATGTCAAAAACATGGGTAAAAAATGAACTCAATGCCATCACTGCTCCACCGGTAAAAACCACACTTCCAAAAGCTTCCATTGTCTGTAAATGATTGCCACAACTGTGACTATCCAATTCTCAAAAGAAGCGCAATGCGTAGTGTATGTTTGTTCGACTTTCCGTATAAGGACGATCTAAATTATTTACCGAAACTAAACCGCAGAATTTTAATGAGTTTTGTTTGTGGTTTGCGGCAGAAGATGTCGCGGCTTATCACTTTCTAAGAGTTGAGCAATATAAGAGAGGCTTTACACTTCATTTAAGAAGGTTTTATTAATTTCGATTCTTACTACAAATTGTTTACTAAAAACAGTCCGCTCGGTTTCCCAAAAATTTACAATCCGATTTTTGAAGTAATGTTATTCACAGATATAAAAATACAGATTCGCTCTCAATATAGATAAAGTTCTTCCCATTTTTGTTTAAAATTAAAATCCATACTTACAGAATGTGAATAAATTATGTCAAATTCATATCTTTTACTACTAACTCTACAATCTCTACGGTTTCCGAGGAAGAATGTTTCCATTATTTATTAAAAATAATTTTTGAAAATAAATTGTGATTATATATTCCGGTTATATATACATGTACAATATATTATAATTTCCGGTTCGGGAAATATCATCCGATTGAAAATTATTATACATACCATTGGTTTATGGCTTAGAGAAAAAAAATTTCAATATTTTTCGTCGTCACTTCCGGAAGAGAAAGATTTTCCTCTTGAACTTAATTGTGAAGAAAATCTCGTCCGGGACTCACCGGCAAAAAATACCTCCTCGTCATCGTAACGCTTTGGTGAATACAGTTCACTCGTGCTGTTCCGCCCCAAGCTCGTTGGCAGGACGTCTTTCAAATTATTGATCTGCGACCTTAGTGCCAAAAATTGGCGCATAAGGGACTGGTCCTGAGACTTCAGTGAGCTCTGCAAATGAATGTAATTCGTTAATCACCACAATTTATGCAAGTGCACAAATTGCAAGTGCCTCCATAGAATTTTACAAATAATTCGGACAATTCGTCTCCTGAGATATAACCATGTAAAGATTTCTTGAATTAGCAACCAAATTTTGTTTTTCGGTTGTATTATAAGTTGCACTGTATCAATGCAGCTATTGATCAAAATATAATGACAATTACTATATCTATATGAGCCTATGCAAACACAGTTATGCCATATGTTGGACAGCCAGTTCTGAAATTCGGGCTAAATGCCTGGGTGGACCTTAATCCACCAAGGGGCACTCGCTAGGGTTTAGTCCGACAATTTTAATTGTCAAAGGGTTTTGTTTGCCCACCTATGAAATCATTAAAAGAAACAGTTCTTATCCCACAAGTTGAAGTTGACCAGACAGGTGCAACAGCAGCTGATGAACCTATCAGTGTGTTTTTAAGAGGACAACCATTATAAATGAATGAGAAGATTCCCAAGACAATTTAACAACTTTGTTAAGGACTGAGTTTACAAGAAAAATAAACCTTGTTTGTAATGATTAAGTTAATTGTTAGTGATTAAGTCAAAGAGTAATGTAATGATTAGGTTAATGGTTGAAATAACTTTGTTACACACACAGGGATGTGTGCTTTAAGAAAGATGGAGGTTATGTAACATGTCAGTGTTTGTATATGTCCTGACTGATTTTATGTGAACTGGTATATGATTATGAGTGACATGAGCAAAGAGGGTTGGCAAAGTCTTTTGAAGAAAAGGTTGATGGTAGCGTTTATCCTTTATATATGTGAGTTATAATAAATTGTCTTGGCAATTAATTGTGCTGTGAGTTGTTCATGGATCCTGAATAATTCATCAGCAAAATTCACAAGAAGTTAATGGTTAACCATTATCTGTAAATTCGATACAGAACTGATAAATAAAATACTGTTTCTGTATGATCACATTTTTAGACACTGATGTTGCATTACTCAGTTCTGTATCATATTTTCAGACACCACTGTTGCTTCCTGCTTACAATATTTAAGTAACATGTATTTCTTTTTACTTATTTTGACCTTTAGAATCTTTTAACAGCCCTAAAAAATGCCTCCAGGCAAGTTTTGGTAGTAATGTACAAAACTTGTGTCTGTTTTGTACTAGGACATAAAGACATTTAGTTATACACCTCATGTTCTTATGTTCTAATACAGAATAGCCACCAGATTTGGAAATAGTAAAAAAGTCATACTAAATAGAGTATAGATATACATCAGCAATACATTACACATGTACATATACGCACATATATACTTTTATGTACAAATAGTTTATTTAACTTTTTCTCAATTGTCTAGCTAATGCCAGACAATTTTTTCTCTGGTTAATTCCAGATGATTTCACCAATCAAAAGGAGACCTCTAGACAAAAACGGGGTAAAAAGGTGAAATGTTTAATTGGTAAATTGTAAATGTGAACACAAGATACACGATTTACAAAATCTTGTCATGTTTTAAGTCTAACGCTCAGAGTCCTATATACCGGACCGAAAGAACAAAAGAACAAAGCAAAAACAAAGAAGACAAAAAACAAAAGAAAAAATTTTAGGGGGTCGAGAGTAAGTTTATCATTAGGATTTTTTTATGAATACAAACATTTAGATGGATTTTTGCATAACTACGATCAATATTTGTTTCAGTGCGGTTTTGGGCATACTTGTATCATCACGGCGAGACTTTTGGGTCAAGTTTGTCAGAAGTGACACGCCTGCTTGTATTGTAAATGAAGCTTAAAGGAAATCAAGTTCATATTTTCAATTTCCTCTATATTTTACTTTCATATTTGGTTTTCAACTTTCTTGGCTAGCGGACGTTAGTCCACCGACTGTAGCTAAAGGGAGTTGACATATAATTATTTTTGAGGTTTAAAACAGTGCCGATTAATCGATAACGGGTGAACGACAAGTAATACACGCAATTCATTTTTCATACATCGATGACAAGACTGCAAGCAGTTTAAAAGGTTTGGGAAACTGCCGGAACGTAAGAATGTCTATACGGACGTTTCGAGCGAAGGCCCTTCGTCGGAGTGAAACGGGCCTTCGCTCGAAACGTCAGTTTAAGCATTCTTAAGTTCCGGCAGTTTCCCAGATCTTTTGACTATCTACAAGCCGTTCGATACTGCCGACGCAGCACTCTAATTTTTATATCATTGCAAGCAGTTCACTCGGTTAACCAAATCTGAGACTCGACAAACGCATTTTAAGATTAATTTCAGCTGAGTAAACTCTTTCTACCTTCATCCATTGTTTGTTTATATAAAACAAACGCCTTTTAGACACATGTCTAGACGACAGCCTGCCTTGTTTTCACTATAATGAATTTAAAATACTCATAATTTACTAACCAGTTCATCCTTGACCCACTGGATGGCCTCATCTAAGTCTTTTTCTCGTTCTTCCATCGTTAAATCATCTCTGTCGCCAGAAAAGTTTGGGGCTGGTGAACACGCTGTTGTGTTGGTGGCCATCAGAATGTTGAAAGAGAAATAGCAGAAAGCCCAGACAGACGTCCTCCAATGTAGTTTCTTTCGTCGGACTTCAACGGCTAAAATTAAGCTTTCTTCAAAAATCTTAATTTGGAAAAATGACAGTCTTTTCAACCTTTTGATGTTAATTGTGAACAAATTGTTACAAATTAGGAAGCATATGATCTCTTTGCACAACCACCTGCGACGTAATTATGTACCTATATGACATCTGGGCTTCCTCGATATTGGTTTTAATTAGTAACCACAAAGGAAGAGGAGTGGCCTTGGAGTGGCCATCACCGGTGGCAAAAATGACAAGATACAACAAACACAGATCGTTGAGTTGCCCACTCTCACCTTTGAAAGCAAACTTCGGATGCAGCCCTGTTTCACTATAATTTGAAGCTGGAAATTTATAGTGCAGATGTATTGTAGTATACGGCTTGGTGAATGGTGCTCATAAGGGCTAGGTGTCATATTAACATTTCTAAGGTAGGAGGGGCAGTCTTGAAATTTGCCTGCCTATCTTTCCTTGGTGCCGATATCAGATATTGTGTTACCCATCAGAAATAAACCAATATTAGTCACAACTGAGTATGGCAATTTTTACCCAGAAAATTTCCAATAATCCGGGGTTTCCTATCACCAACATCTTGTTGATGGTAATCATGAACATGTACTCTGTGAATGGAAGTACATTAATCTTCCAAACATCAACACAGCTGATATAGCTATGTTTTCCTTACGAAATGATTCTAAAATATATGTCCAGATAGGTGAATGATAAATTACTGCTATTTTATCAGAGAACAGTATTCAAGGCATAATTAACATTTGTGATGTGAACATCTCATCTTCTACTGCATCTATTGGTGATCGTACAAAAGTAACTATTATACAGCATAAGAATATTAGACAAATAAGTATAACAGCATTTACAATTTAAATACCCATAAATTACCAACTGTAAACTGCAGGCACTATATTGCCATTACCTTATGGTCCATTACTAGCCACTAAATTCTTGTAAAAATAAAGTACATGTAAGTTATTACTGATCTAGACTTCTTGAGAAAGGGCTGGCTTCTTTCTTGATATTCTGTTCCAAAATTGGTATAACATGGCATTGGCTTTGTCTTTATTCTTGCTGTAAACATTTAAAGCTATTCCTAATAGCACAATGACACCAGACCATACATATCTGGACAAAAAGAAGTGTGTGAGAATAAATGCAAAAATGCATAATTCCTGTCCAGAGCAGCAAGAAGCCATTCAATATGCAGACCATGTGCTGCATTCTGAACCCTCACCCAGGAAGCCCCCTCATCATTAATTTTATGATAAAATTAAAGTTGCATGCATCTAATTTAGAAACTCCCCTTCATTAGCATAAGCAGTAAAAGGATAACCTACAGTAGTTAGCTCTTTGATACAGTATTTTTTTATTTTTGGTCTTTGTTCTTTTTTTGTTTTGTTGCTTTGTTTTTACTTTTTGCTGTGGTGGTAAATATTTGTTATACAATAGCTGTATTCAAGGATTGGTAACAGATGCCAAGGGCTACCAAAGTCAGTTTTTTCAAATGTCAAGAGTGTTACTAGGAAGCCATGAAGCTTATCTTTTTTGAAAGCTGTGAAGACGACATGCAAACAGTTTGTCTTCAATACATTTAAAACCCTTGGACTGTTATTTCTGGAATTGTTGACCACACAATGACAAAGTATAAAATATACTCACTGAAATGTGAATGGTTTAGTGAAAAACATAAAGGACAAGATGATAGTCACAGCTTTTCGACATGTTGTCACTAGCAAATGAAAGCAAAAGCTTATTTGTTG
Source organism: Nanipora kamurai (assembly GCA_036872915.1). Taxonomy (NCBI): domain Eukaryota; kingdom Metazoa; phylum Cnidaria; class Anthozoa; order Scleralcyonacea; family Helioporidae; genus Nanipora; species Nanipora kamurai. Next base: position 1,021,680 of record JBAHVQ010000508.1, read on the forward strand.
ATGAGAATGCACAATGAACTATATTAGATAACATAAAATATTGATAAATCCAATTTTGAGGGCAGTTTATTGAAGCAGAGATATTGTTTCAACAGAAATAGTCCACTGTATACTTTAAAATCCTAAAATGTCCTACTGGTGCTTTTATTCAAAATTCCTTCATTATTCCCTGGTTGGCCTCTATGTTACACCTCCTTTCATTGTCAAATGAGGTAATTAAACCACAAAATAACATGCACATATGAGTGAATGAATCAACGAATCAAATAAACAAAAAATCAATACATAAGCAAACAAATATATTATAACAAATCTATATATTTTATCATTTTCATTTTTCTTTCCTTCATCCTTCATTAACCCCTCTTTTCTTCCCAATTTTCCTTCTATTCTTTCCTCCTTTTGCACTGCAGCAATAGGCCAATTGTGTAGACACTAAGTTCCTACCTGTGACAGCTAATAAGGCTCCAAAACATTTGACCAATGATAAAACAAATGCTATTCCAAGATATCCCATGAGTGAAAATAGCACTGCAAGTCCATAGGTGCGACCTGGATGCTAAAACCATCAAGTAATAATGAACTTATGGGAAATTATTTTATTTAAATCTCATGTATTCAAATTAAAAATTAAAAATCAAATTAATACTAAAAAAACCAAAATGCTGCAATAATGCAACCCCCAGACTTTGACTGAACTCTCACCAGACATCTCACTACTTACACATTATTCAGTCTGACCAAAATTACATAATAGTGTAAGTTTGCAACAAATCAAAAATAAGTTTTTCAAGTAAGTGAGCAAGCAAATTGCCAGTGAAGCCAAGTGAAGAATCTGTTGCCATTTGATGATACTATGGCTGAAAAAAGTATTGAATATTTGAAAGACACCACTTGTATCTCAATTTTGTGGGTATGACAAATACACTTAATTCATCAGACAGTTCCACTTAGCAACCAAGTGACAGATATTAACATATTAAGGGATGAGAAAGGCAGAATACTGTGTGTAGAGTTTGTGTGTAAGTAAGATTGATAAACCACATTCAAAAGCAGAAATACATTGTTTTGTTACAGTGGCACTCTGAGGAAGACAAAACATTGTGACAACAGCATCATTCCTAGCGAAAGAATGTGTCATTCCTATTTTGCCATGTAGTGTCAAAATAGTTAGGGGATGAGTTGTAACTTTTCAAGGTGTGTTAAGAACTTTTTAACCAGACTAGTATAAAACAATTAATTAGCAACAATCTTATTTTGAATGATGACTTTGAATGAAATTAATATAGTTAATCATTCAACTCATTAATATGGTCTGAAACTTCTCTCTGAAGAGACCAGATTGTTGAAATGTGGATAAATGTGGAGTCAATATACATGTAGGTTCAGTTGTACTCACTTGTGCACAGAATTCAAATGGCTCTCCAAAACTTCCAGACACAACCAAACCAATCAAAATATAGAAAAATCCAATGCCATATGAATAAAGAATCTATAAGGCAATGAGCAGGCCTGAGTAAAGTAAAATGTCATAAGATGTTATTTTAGGGTGAACAAGAGGGCAAAAAAGGAGAAAACGTATGAATAGTTAATAAATACCTAAGTTGTACAAGTACTAATGTATTTCTGACAACCTTTGAGAAGATGTGTCCTTCTCCAGTACAGAAGATGGATACACCATCTACAACATCATCAGAAGTACTTAATATATTGCATGTAAGTATAGCATACAGTAAGTACTTTTGTTTGTGACTTTTAGTGAGTTCCTTCATTTTTTTCACTCATGTATGTTTACATTCAGTTCTTTTGAGAACATAGCAGAATCTCATTTATAGATTAGAAACAGTATTATTACAGTAAAACATTTTACTATTATTGCAAACTTCATAAATTTTTTTTGTATAAAACATTAAGACCTCACCATTTCAGTATTACTGCTTGAATGAGATTTCATTGCCTTTTCTTGGACATTACCAATAACTGCATCTGCACATAGAGCGCTTACTATTAAGATAATTCCTGGAAAGAAAATGCCACAGAACTATCAATTAAAATCCAATTTTATTCCACTCTTTTGGCTTACATGTATAAGTACAGTGAAGTGTTTACTTTTGTTGTTCTATTTATTGAAATTTGACTTTATACTTTATTGATTGAACTTTTTTTTTCAAATTGGCTTGAGGAACACAGTTTAGATGTAAATTGTTATAATTATAGACAAAAATGACTTTACTGTTGTCTCTGTTGTGAATAATTACATAGGGCTATTAGGCATACCTGTTTTATCAAACTTTGGTGAGACTACACTGTCAGCCAGGGTAAACAAGATTAATCCAGCACTCATTAAAACACAAGCTGCTAGATCTACCAGGCCATAACGTTTTCCTAAAAACATGAAATCATTTAAAAGAGTTAATGCATCATGCATTATATCAACCTATAAATAAACTAAATTACTTTCAGAATTTAGGTGATGAACAGTAATTGAGTTTGAGCATAGGGTTAGCAAAACAGTTTGTCCTAGTTATTGGAAGGGGTGTGCAGAACTGGAGTCAAAATAAGTAAAATTTCTTGATGATCTGAGCATATCTTGAACAGCCACAAAATATTCAAAATCTGGTTATGCAGAGGGCATAAAAATACAAGTGCTGTAAAATGGGTCTAGATGGAATTTGCCTTCACTTTAGCTTTGCCCTCAGAAATAAAAATCTATTAGCAAAGTTTGGATTACTGTATATCACATGTGGTGAACTATCCATTGTTTGCTTTGATTTTGAGCAACCCTTACAAAAAATCCTAAAGGATTTGGAATTTTTATAGGATATGGCATTGCCTAAAGGAATGTGGGCCAATTTCTAATTGGAATAAATTTTGACCCTATAATTAATAGGAAGTCGAATGGGACAACCACAACCAAGACAAAAAGCTTTAAAATTCAAGTCTTTGTCAAGTACAGGGTTATCCTGCTCACCTTGTATAAGAATTCCACCAATCATAACTGGAATAAGTTTACAACTCTTAAAAATAACCTGAAGAAAGTCATACACATAATGACATATTTCTTTAACATTAATAAGGGAATATAGTTATTAAATGATAAAGATGTCTTAACTTAACCAGATAATTATCATATAGATAGCTAATTTATCCATACATTTCTCTTGTTGATGATACAAGCACGACATTCTACCTTTAGCTAATGAATTGACCTCATGAATAACATAAGGGAAATGTAGAAAACAAAGAAATCATTCGTTGTGTAGAAAGTTTCCTTCATGAATATAATATGATGGAAAATCAGAAGAAAAGAACTTTTTCTCTTCATGGCAGTCAGGCTGTGTAAGATTCCACTCTTGTAACTCAGGCTTCTCAACATTTCCTTTGGCTTTGAATTATGGTATTGCAGAATGATACCTTATGACTTGACAAAAGTTGGCAATTAAATTTTCCTCTATGCCTTAAGAAGATCTGGTAAAAATACTGGTAAAAATTTTTAATCAATCTGTGTAATATATTGTAGGTGTAAGTGGCAGGTACATGTTCTTACCTGAGTAGGATAATTTAAATAGCCCAAAGATGTATTTGACAGACCCATTGTAGAGACTGTTAAAAATGCTAAAAATGCATATGTCTGAAGAGGTATCCTGAGGGTTAAAGCAAACACAAATGTTTAACACAAGAATTATTCACTGTATCTTTAATAGCTGTAATAAATGATGATGTACTCTTAATAATTGAATGACAACAATTGGATAAATATAATATCACATATAATATATGCATATATGTAAATACCAATAAACATTTCATAAAACTTTGATGTTAAAAGCTATTATTAAATCACCAGTAAATATAGCACTCTACAAATCTACTTATATTCATTAGATTTCTTGATATCTAAGGTTTTTTTGATTCCTACCTTCTGGTAAACTCCTTCTGAAAATTGATCTCAATAATTCCGAATATTCCATAACAACCAAATTGAATTAAGGTTAAATACCAACCAAAAGGTTGAAAACCTTCTAAACTAAAGATCAATTCCTATAAAAAATAACTTCTGGCATGACTAAGAAATATCTTTGCTTGAGGGAAGAATTAAAAAGTAGAAAGGGAAGAATAGAATAAATGAAGAAATGAACTCATGCATAAACTAAGTGCCAAACAAATGAAGGAATGAATGAGTGATGGAAGGAAAGAGGAAGTGCAAAAACAGTGGGAGGAAACATTAGATGGAAGGAGGGAGGAAAGAAAGTGGTGAGGGAACAAGAGAAGGAGGGCATTAAGAAAGAAAGGAAGGAAGGAAGGAAGGACAGAGGGACTCATGGTTGGAAAGATGGATGGAAAGATGGAGGGGTGGAGAAAGAAGGGGAGGTAAGAAATAAGGTTGGGTAGGTGTTGAGGGAGGGAGTTTTGGGAGAGGGAGTTGTGGGGTGAGGGAGGGGTGAGTAGAGTATTAGGTGGGTAGATGGATGGAAGGAAGAAAAGAAGAAAGGAAGGAAGGAAGGATGGATGGAAGGGATGGATGGATGGATGGAAGGAAGGAAGGAAGGAAGGGAAGGATGGAAGGAAGAAAGGAAGGGAAGGAAAGGAAAGGGAAGGGAATTGAAGGGAAGGGAAGGGAAGGGAAGGGAAGAAAGCATGGAAGCAAGAAAAGAAGGATGGAGAAAGAAAGGAAGCACGCAAGCGACGTAACAAGGGAGAGAATGCAAACATATGTTATTATCTCATCATGTAAACAATGAAGATGTAAATATGTCCCAAACATTTTTCAGAACTAACCTGAACATAACCATAAATCAAATAAAACACAAATACCCCTCCGCAGCAAACAAACAATTGTGAAGTTCTTGACATTTCATCAAGAGACACACCAACAATCACCAATTTATTCTTGGGTAAGTTTGTGCTTTCTGTGGCCGACGTCATTGTCCGAAAGCGATTTGAAGTCATCCCTAGTTTGCCTGGTTCGTCAAACATTATGGCAACACTACGCTGGAAATAATTTCTTTGATTAAAAGAATATCTTTTAGCTGTCGCACTATCTGACATTGAAAATTCGCCCTACGTGTCCGAAGTATTGTTGTTCGATATGTCTTTTAAGTCTTTAGTAATTCTTTTCTGATGCAAATGGTTTTAGCCGCTGGCCATCAAATTTGATCAGTGAATTTGACATAGAGAGAAGGAACATAAATAAATTCATATTTCTCCGAGGTACTATTCAAGCAAAGTGCTGCATTTGTTTTTATGCGGAGATATGATGAAAAAAGTCGGAGGATCATGGAGTGGAGGTTAGACATTTGTTGAATGCGAGATAAATCTTAAAATATAGAGTATCTTATGGCAAAACATTCCTATTATAATAAAAATAACATCCAAGAATTATCTACGTTAGTTAGGCAAATAAAAAATAGCTCGTAGAAAACGTCGGTAAAAAAATTCTTACAATTTGATTTTTCTTCCACACGTCCGGTTACCGGAGGTATTTCCCCGGATCAAATATTCCCGGTGAATTTAGTTGCCATGGTAAACGCCATTAAACAAATCATCGAAAGTGAATTCAATACGACGAATTAAATAAGTAGGGTTATTTTGGGTTATATCATTTAGCTATTGTTATAGAAGCTGGTTTATATTGTGTAGCAAGATGGTTAAGATAACGCTAGAGCTCCTAGCAAAATGTCCAAGCCAGACAAACAAAAGGAAAGGCGAAACAGTACAACAGTACCTGAGACGTCTAACCCACATTTACTTCGCAGAGAAATCTATCGACGAAATTGTAAGTTGGCTTTTGATATTTGTCATTCAAATTTATGTTAGCGACGTTCGACGTGATGTCAAAATAAATGTTTTTGTGTTTGTTTGAACGTGCGACAAACATTTGACCTTTTCCATTCTGATATTCCATAAGTTTAGCCAGATAAATGAAACAAAATGTTTCAGGGCAAATAGTATTTTCTTGACATAATTATCTGCCATCCTATATAAACGCCATTAAAGTTATTTTACTCTTCTAATCTTGCAGGATAATTTGTCTATGTGTCGAAATTTGTCTGTGCTGTACCTGTACGATAACTCTGTCAGCAAAATTGAGAATCTGGGTTTCGCTGTGAATCTTACACACTTGTACCTACAGAAGAACAAGATCACGAAAATTGAAGGTCTTGAGAACCTGAAAAGATTGTCGAAGCTGTGAGTGGAAGTTAATCAAACTTTATGAAATTCAGATAATTTGGGGACTTTAAATTTAGATTTGGTTCCATTGTTAACCGCTTTCACATCTCCGAAAAGTGAGATCATGAATGCATTTCTGATGATGACTAAAACCTAATCGAAACGTTGAATTCTCAATAAACATGCTTTCACTTTCGAATTTACTGTTGTATTGTATTTAATAGAAATACTCAGTGGTTTCTGTAATTCGCATCTCCTAGAATGCAGTTTGTTTCTGAGGGTTTCTTTGCATAAAAACAAAGGATTTCCAGTTTCAGTAACATACAAGTTCACGGCAACCAGGTGAAAGATCCGACATACCAAAATGCTACTCTGGTTTGTAAATTTTATAAACGTAACTTAAAGAAATTACAGTTCACGACCCAACACTCCGGTCTAGTGTCTTCATCAGGGGTGATCTAAGCGTCGTAACTAGTTCCTTTTATGCTCAACTTTGAACTAGTTACGACACTTAGATCACCGCTAATGAGAAGACACTAGACCGGAGTGTCGGAGTTCCAGTTTGTTGGAGAATTTTCTATGCTCCAATGAACTGAAAATCCTTTGTTTTTATGCATAGAAAGCCCCAAACAAACTGCATTATGGGAGGTGTGAAAGTGGTCAATTCTTGGTGTGCAATCTACAGTATGTCACTGCAACCATATTAAATGAACCTAACAAAAGATTTTCCTTGGTTGCAATTATGCTGTAATTTCATCCCATATGGGAAAAATGTCTTTGTTCTTTGAATCTCAGGAGATTTGTTGCATGTCACCTATAAGTTGCTCATAGGGAACAAAAAAATTGAGAAATTAATAATTTTACATTTTCTTCCATACATTATCACCAGCAAAGACACTCTTTTTTTTACACATCTGCGTTTTCATCAATCAAAACATTTTTTGACAAGTCTTTCAACTGGTTAGATGGCTTTTGTTTTATTTCATTGTTTAGATACCTTGGACACAATGCCATCACAGTGGTGGAGGGTTTAGAAAACTTAGAAAGCCTTAGTGAACTTCATGTTGAGTGTCAGCAACTGCCAGTTGGAGAGAAGTTATTATTTGATCCACGGTCTCTCAAAGCTGTCTCGGTACTGTGAAATTTTTGGCTAAACTTACATGAACTTTTGCGTCTGCCAGTCCCAGTGCTAATCCTAGTACCAACCCTAATGTGATGCTATTGAATTAAATATGTTACTGCACATAACATTTACAATAATGGATTTAGCCAACAGCAGCACTCAGTTTGCTATCAATTTCTCATGCCTACTCTCACCCTAATTTAACTCATTAATGGCCAGGGCTCATCCCTGTGACAAGTAAAATTGTTTGTCCTTAGCAGAGTACAATATCAGTGTGGCCTTGCCCCCTGAATGGGTTAATGAATCTATTGTGATCTCCGCAGGAATAAATGAGAAGCTAGCATACAATGGTGGGGTACTGGTAGCGCAGTGGTAGTGCATGTACTACATACACATCTGTGTGGCTATTAAAGTTACGTTGGTTATGTGACACTGTGGGCAGAATGTTGTCCTGTTTAACTCTACCAAACCTTGCTTGTTTTCTCCTGATGCAGCTCCTAAAGGACTTCTTGGAAGAACACCTTACTTAGCTGTTTGGGTTATCAAGCATAAATTAATTAAGAAGCAATACTTTTTACTTTGTTTTTATAGCAATCTTTGAATGTTTTAAACATTTCTGGGAACAATATTGAACATCTTCAAGAGCTTCACTGCCTGTGCTGTTTAGCACAACTGAATGCTGAAGACAATAAAATCCAAGAAACCAAGGTACTGTACAAGAATGGCCATCAAGACAAAACTGTTATTTACTTTAGCAATGTTTTTAGAATTTGTTTTACAGTACATGCTTGTTGCCAAAATTTGGGTTCCAGAATCCAGACAGGAGGTAAAACATGTCAAGTAATCTTCCAATAATATAGAAATAGCAATGTTATTGGTACAGCAATACCTAATTATTCTTTTTATCATTTTATTCCCTGCTTCAATACACCAAGATTCAAAGCAATTATCATTAATTAAAAACACCACAAACTCATCCATTAAAGTATCCAAGACTATGATTGTCTATAATTCTCTCTTGTATTACAGCTTAGTAACCACTCAGGATCAATTTATTCTTGTTTCAAATAATTTATTCATTCACTACAGTCTTACTATGCTAAGGAGTTGTTTTTGTGTTATAGTTTTTTAAATACTGACATGACTTTTGTGTTGCAATTTTTAAGTGTTATTTAAGTCTTCTTAAGCACTGTCTTATTTTGTCATGCATTAGTTGCCTCTGATTGGGTAGTCAGTCACTCATTTTAGTTTGTTAAAAACAGGAACTTGTGAAGGCACTGAGTGCTTGGCCATCACTCTGGAAGCTGGATCTGACTGGAAATCCAGTGTGTGAGAAAAAGAAATACAGGGACCGAGTACTGGTGATGTCAAACACTTTAGGTAAGCAGATAATTAGGGTATGTTATGAATCAATTGTTCTACTGTAATTAAGTTGGCATACATTGCTTAATTCAAACCTGTATAAAGCAGGAAAAAGGGGAAGTTATGCACTTCCTTTGTATTTTATTTTTCAGTTTTTGTAAAGATATTTATGGTAACAGGTCACCTCCAAACCCTTTTAACTTTTGGTACAGCCTCAACCTTAATCCTGGCAGCCATTGAAAAGTTAAAATTATCTGGCTTTAGCAAATAGAGTAAAATAATTATAGAAGATGGGTCCTGCTGAGAAAGAAATGGCATAGGTTATAATTATTAGGGGTGCTGGTCAGCAGTATGCAGTGTACTCATTATGCAAAATAAAGTTTTTACAAATCAGAAATAGAAATGTTCTCCCCAGTCATAATACAGTATCTAACTTATCTATAGTAAGCCAGGTTGCATAGGGGGTTTGGGGTCCTTGGGCAGGTTTGAGTGTGTGGACGGCATTGGGTGGTGGGGGCCAAAGGTACTGTATTTAGTCTCGAAAAAACTTTCAAAACCACACCATCCATGCAATTTTGCCCACATATTCAAACTCACCCCAGGACCCCAACCCCCCAAGCCACCTTGCTACAGAGGTAAACCTGTAATTGAAAAAGGACAGAAGAGCTAAAGTAACCAAGGGTGGGTTTCTCAATTTTTTTGTTTCTTAATGCATGTCTTGTAAGTTGACCCAGGAATTGTGACACTGTTCTTTCAGTAATGCTGGATGGCAAGGAGATTAGTGAGACAGCTAAGAAGTTTCTCATCAATTGGAAAGCAAACCGTGAAGCCAGGAAACGCCAGCAAATTCAAAAAGAAAAACAACGTCAACAACAGCAAAAGACTGTCACTACAGAATCCGACTCAAATACCATTTATTTCCAGGCTGTGCCTCCAATTTTACCAACTATAGGAGCCATCCATCATGTCCCCACACTCACTGCAAGCACAAGTTCATTTTCTGCTGTTACTGGACCACAATTTCAAAGAGTCAGTCAAAGTACAACATCTGGTGGATCACGGTATTGTGTATTAATTATTACCTTATTTTCAAGCTACCAAATTTCTTAAAAATTTTTTTTATTAATTTTAACCCTTGAAGTGGCACAGTTGTAGATTTGCAACTTTTAATTTTATTTGGCTAATCCCAGATTATTTTAGGGAAAGGGTTAAAAGTTTTATGGAAAATCCTTTAACCTCATCTACACAGGAATAGATGTACATTTTTATATATTGGTATTAAAATAATTTATCATAATTATATATTCATTGTATTTATTATATTACGGCAATGTTTGTTTTCTGGTCTGTATGCAAAATGACGCATGCTGATAGGCTGCCTAGCTGTGCAATAAGTTTTTCATAGAGATGAGCTAACAGTTTGAGGCACTAAACATGAGTTCCTTATCTGATTTATGCACTTTCCAGCCATATAATAAATTCCTTAGTAGCCTCGTTTGTTTGGTCTGTACAGGAAAGTACTTGCCCTCAGAATTTATGCACAGACCTTGCTCCTTTGTCACTCAGTCTGTACGAAATCCTCTAGCAAATACTTTCCTGTACAGACCTTACACTTGGTTAATAAGTAATCAGTATAAAAATTATTATATATATATATATATATAATTATATAATTATATTATACTTAAACAATATATTTTTATATATATCTTCATACAGATTTCCAAGTATACTTTCTTCCCAAGGACAAATATCCTCAAGGGGACAGTGGACATCTGAAGGAGGAAGACATCCTATGCCATTACAGACTGTCCAGTTTTAATTTTTTTAAAGTTGTAAAATAAGATTAATATATACATACATTGTATTGCTTTATTCTCAAAGCATCATAATTTGACAGAATGAGGTATTGCAGACTGGATTGTTTTGGTTCTCATGCAGTGATGTTAGACATCAGTAAATTTATATAAACAATTTTATAAATGAATTTATAAAAGAAAAAGAAACTTTGTACTATAAGGTATGTCATGACTAATAACTCAAAACAAAAAAAAAAAACACCAATCAAACATTGTTTTAACTTGTTGTATCTAAAGTATAAAACATAATCCGAAAATTAACATCTTGAAACTTGAGATACAAGTTAAAACAAGATGAAGACAAGTGCGGTAATATTTCGACTTTATTGCAAAGT
>JBAHVQ010000508.1:1051857-1064085 GCA_036872915.1 Nanipora kamurai
TCATGATAGCCCTTGCAAGAAGCCAGAGCCTGCCGACAATTTGAAAAAATATATTCCAAAGAGGAACATCTTGAAATCTCAGGATACGAGTCAAAATCAAGACGAAAGTTGAATTTGTAATATTTTGGTTTTATTTCAAAACCATTATTAATTGGTCTGATGATGTTTTATTTTATATAAGCGCTTGCAAGGTTTAAGGTTTTTTGACAATCGGGAAAAATATGAAGTGTACTGTGTTTATTAAATATATTTTGAGAGAACTCTTACAGTAAATAAATTTGGCATAGAAGCAGTAAAATATTAAATTACCTTCTGTTCCCATTTCTTGGGAATACCAATATTTTTTTCCAAAACAAGCCTTTGATTTAAAGTCAACGACCCATAAACAGTATTGACGACATAAATGTCAATGCAGGACGAACAGCAAACTAAAACCCTAACGACAATTATGATTTTGTACTACTATCCAACCTTCTAAAAACCACACTGTTTGCACGAAATTCGGCATGGGTGCCAACAGTGTGGTCTTTGATATCTGTCAGTGCTGTCTACCATGAGCACAAGTGCTCAAATTTGTCAGCTGACGCCACGTTCAAATGGCCACACTTTTCGCTACTCAAAGATAATAGGAGCAAGCACTCCAGTTATATAGAGGTCAGTGGTACAAAGTGTCCTCGTTTTTCAGTGCGCATGCGTAAGGTAGCTCCTCCCAGCCAGTAAACCTCAGTCAGGTCAACAAGGAATATAATGACGAAATACGGAGTTGGATTCGCTAAAATGGCTATATCTCAAACATTGGGCGTTGGGTTTTCACGCTACGACCAGTACAGGTAGAGGAAAGGTAAGCAATAATATTTTTTGTGATCAGAAGGTATTAAAAGGATTTCAAAAACTTGTTCATATTCATAAGGCACATTCTCCAATCAAGTACACGTATTCCATCACGTGCAAGGGCTTTTATACCTCATAAAGCCAGCATGAATACTAACTAGCATGAAATTTTATATAAAGAATACTAATGAACGTGCAATTTTATATAAAATGCCATCCTAATTACAAATTCAACGAGAAAGGAAAGATACATTTAAGGCAAATCAAACAAGGTATTACTGAATTTACCAGAAAAATCCACCTTTCAAGAAACGAATGTCCAGCAAAAGTTCTATTTCAAATATCTAACAATATGACACTGAGCACTTACGAACAAGTCACGACAAACACAACAATATTCAGCCTTTATAACGTTGCTTACAAATTTGAAAGCGTACAAAATTACAAAAACGTTCGACACTTCTTACGTTGAACACAAATTTGACAACTATCGTTAACGTACATACCGGTTCCGTCACTGTAGGGTTAATGAGTTATTAGTCAAAATTGAAGCTTCGTGATTTATCTAATCTTGCACTGCAGCAGTGTGGTAAAATATTGCAGAAAACTCCTCTTCACGATCCAGATTCCCAACTTGATCCATTCGAACCACATTTATGTCTGTGATGATCTGCTCTTAATCCCGAAGTGTTGACTGTCGTATAGTTCTAAATCTCCCGCAGCAAAAACAGTGACATGCAAATTTTCGTCAAAGACGGCTGACAGATCTCCAAATTGAATGTATTAGCATTATAGTTGGAATTTCCAAGTCTCTGGTTCGTTTTTGAAGCTATTCAAAACACTCGTAGTAAGCGTTTTACCAGATCTAAAAGACTCTCGCTACGCGCTCGTGTTTTAAATCTGATAAAACGCTACTACTCGTGTTTTAAATAATACTTAAAATTTGCGCATTTATTATCGAAGTCAAATCCGCGCTGTCTGGAGCGATTGAAGAAAAACCGTCCACTTCCAAAAACAAAAATAAGAGAGGAAACTCTTTAAAAACGGTTTAAACCTCAAGACCAAAGATGGAATTTCGTGGAGTTGTTGTTCTTTATCGAATATGGTGTGTAGTATTGAAAAACGAAATTATTCAATTTGGGGTAATTTCACACTACATTCCATCGCCGATTATTCGATTAACTATCGAAGAACGTGAAAAAGTGTATGGCCATTCCGTAATAGACCTTTTCGACAAAACAGAGTATCATGCGTAATCAGGACTAAATTGAAAAGAAATACGTGACCCGTGCAGTTATCGGTCATGCATTTCCTTTGAAACTTACTGCTAGAGTCAAGTATTTCTTTTCAAGTTAGTCCTGATTGCCCATGATGCTCTGTTTTGTCGAAAACGTCCATTGTGCCACCAAGGTATCTTAAGTTTATAGACATGCATTAATAACTTATTCAGAAGTGTGATAGTGATTTGTTTTAATTTTTATTATAGATGAATGATGCATATACTTTTGAAGTTGGACTTAATTAATGTTCAGTAGGTTTCTTTCAGGAATGGGGTTGTCAAGCTCCTTTCTAGTGTCTTCTTTATAGCATTTCAAAAGTACATCTTAGATCAAACTTTTTGTATATTAACTAATATTAACTTGTTAACTATTATATTAATTTATTATTTAATATATCTATTAATATATAATTTTATTATTATTATTTTATTTATATTAAATTTATAATTAACTTATTAACTATTATATTAACTAAGACTTTTGTATATTAACTAAATTCAGTGGATTATTTTGTTTATTGAATAATATGAAACCAAATCAATGTGGAAAACCACTTGTATTAATTTTTGTAACTTGTTTGATGTGTACAGAGTGAATATTCTGTAATTCTGATTTAAATTTGTACCTAATTTAATATCGTGTAAAGTAAACGTCAGCCTACTGTTCCAGAAAATCTCTGGGAATGTTGACTGTTTTTGATTGAACTTCACAGCTATGTTGAATTGACTCAACAAACAATGATTCAGATTGCTTATGTCATTTCCCTTAAATTTCCGTGACCTTTCGCAATACCCTGGTCAGTGAGATACAAACCTGCGAGAACTTGGTAGAAAACCGGCTTTATGGTTTAGATATTTGCAATTTTTTTTCAATATTTTTACAAGAAACTAAGGATGAGTTCAGGGCCATCTTTACCATCTGGTTATCAGATTTACTGCTTAACACATTTAATGGTGATCATACAAAATGTGCAAGGAGAATTTTCTAATTTGTATAATACTTACAGGAAAAGTTACCAAGGCAAAGTAATTACCATGGAAATACACCTTAAATTTGTAACGATTGTTCCCATAACCACATGCAGTTTTTTTGAACAATATTGTATAGTGTTCAATAGTACATGGCTACTCTGATTTGATATTTTCTTATAGATATTATACAAGTGACAAAGACAAAAGAGCAATTTTTTTATTAATTCATCCTCAGTCATAAAACTTGGACAATCTCCTTGTCTCAAGCGCAAAGAAGCCAAATGGGCCAGTTTTGGTTACTTCGGCATCGCAGATTTTACTCAGGTCATCAGACCTACAGATCACAGAGAGAAAAACATTAGCCAGATTAAATGAGGGTAAATGTAGTTGCGTGGAAAGAGTAAAACGCTTCTATCTGCATGATTATTCAGTGCCATTAGTTAACTTGCTCTACACAATTAGTGTCAAACAACCTACATAATTTTTGTAAAGTTTCCAAGCTATTTCAATAATAAATTTGATAATTAAAAATTCTATTGTTCCATTTGAACTTCTTGACTCAATTGGTGTTATTTCTAAATTAAAACGTTATTATGCTTTATAATGTGTAAATAATCGTCGATCTACTTTCCGTTATGCGCGAGGACAAAAACTTCATAGGGCTCCGACGCCGAGTGACCCTCCTGTTAATTTCCTATTCTGTGGTATGGTATGGTCTTGTATCTTGTAATGTCGTGTGGTGTGGTATGCTGTCATGTGGTGTTTTTGGCGTCGTATCGAGTAAAGTGATGTGGTGTGGTGCGGCGTAGACAGTCGTGTATTATAGTGTACTATAGCGCACACTGGAATATACTGTAGTATACACGAACCTGGTAAACTGGAAACGGCTAAATTTTCCCGAATATTCTGATGCAACAACGAAAGCTGTAAATGTTACCGCGAACTTTAAGGATAGCACAAAACTAAGAGCGTAGCCCCGGGTGCTTTTGAAATATTTTCTCATTTCTACGACGGTGTTATGATCTGGATCGGCAACCACCCATATCGAATGCTGGAAATATTTATGATAAATTGGTGGTCTACTCCTATACATACTTGCTGCCAGCAGAAAACACTCGATAAACAGTTGATAAAAGTATTTCTCAGATGTACCGAGGTGAATAGGATACGATTTACATTTTTGTTGAGATAATTCGTAGACCTCCCAAGCATAACTCCAAAACCGCAGACTAATATTTGTTCGAAGAATACGAGCGAAGTCTAGTTGTATTAGTGGCGTCTTGCTGCTAAACTTCATCTGATATAATCGATGCGAAAACATTATTTGACCGACAACAAAGATAGTGATAATAATAAAGATAATCTTAA
Source organism: Nanipora kamurai (assembly GCA_036872915.1). Taxonomy (NCBI): domain Eukaryota; kingdom Metazoa; phylum Cnidaria; class Anthozoa; order Scleralcyonacea; family Helioporidae; genus Nanipora; species Nanipora kamurai. Next base: position 1,056,308 of record JBAHVQ010000508.1, read on the forward strand.
TAAAGATATTTTGTCCGTCGACGCAATTGGAAGAGTTGAGAACGTTAAACGTTAAATATGGACTACAGTAAACTTGCTATGCCGAAGACATATAGCCTTATAGGCCTGTTCTGAAGTAGAGTCTCAGATGCTTCTATCAGATGCGTAGTTTTCGAAGACCACGTTTCTTTTATAAAATAAGTATACATACAACATCCCAGCTAAAGAAACACCCATGCACATAATCTCTAAGTACGACACGGATTTATCGGAACCTTGTTCTTGTTGCTGCATCAGATTGAAGACAATCGTACGTGATAAAAGAATAAAGAAATACATAATCCCATGACCGAACTTCGAATGCTATGTAGTCCCCCCAATAGGACGAATTGCACTATAAATAGGCACAGATAGACATACAAGAATTTCGTCGGGAACGCTCCATGTAGACTTGCAACACCGTGCACAAGCCATCTCATATCTCCGACCACAGAAAGACCATATTGTGCGGAAAAAATCATTCTCGGAAACTACTGCGTCTGGTGGCTTTTGGTGGCGCCTTGGTGAATCAGTTGTTTCCATTTCTTTGTTCCTTAGAACATTAGTCAGAGATTGACTAGGCGGGAATCTCAATTTTAATAGGAATATTAAAGCATAGGATGCGAAACAATAGCATGATATTAAGAGTTTAATAGAATCTTACGTTTCGTTGTATGAAACGATTCTATTAAACTCTTAATATCATGCCATTGTTTCGCATTCTATGCTGGGCTTTAATATTCCTATTAAAATTCTTTGTTCCTGTTTAAATAGTTTGTTGGATATGTAATTCTTGAATCGAATAATTTTTTTTTCTGCGAAGCCGAGGTTAGAAAACCAAAAACATGGACCGTTGGGTTAAACTTGATATTCTAAGAATCTAACAAAAATTATGCAACCTGATGCTTGTTCCCAACGGCATCAATTTAATGCAATAGCCTGACAATTCCATTTTACCGCATCCTACTTACGATTCACTGCATCACACTTGTGCTTTACGGCATTGCACTGGTGATTCATTTGCTTGCACAGAATTCCAATTTACTTCAACACAGCTTTAAATTAAGTGCCACGACAAACAAGGCAGAATTGACACATGTTTTAAAAAACAAAATCAAGGGGCTACAAATTTACAAAATTATGAATGGACAAATTGTCGATGACAAACTAATTTTTTGTGGCTAGCATAATTGAAGTCAGCGATAACTATAAAAGTGATTAATCCAACCACGACGGGAACGAAGCCCATGTGTTTGTAATATCAGTAGTACTATCGGAAAAAACTCGGCCTTCTTGTATCACTCTCCAAAGCTTGATATCTATCGATGGTTAGTGGAGACCAGTTAATGGACTATTACAAATCGTGCATTCTGATTGGTTGACCTTCTGATGGTGATACATCATTAGTAGCAAAACAAGTCCATTGCAATGGTGGAAAACTCTCGTTTTGCTGAGATTTCAGATGAGTTTTTGAATAATTTGTTGAAGAGCTCAGTTCCAGAAAAGACTAAAAAAGGTAACAAAAGATATGGAATGAAGGTTTTAAATGGTAAAAATTTATTTCTTTGTACAAATTTTACGATTCAAACTATACGTCACAACAACCGCTTTGTTCACTTTGCCCACAACCAAGAATATTTATTTTCAGAATGGTTTGCAGACCAAAATCTAAAAAGTCTACTCCAGTAGAAGAGATGTCAGAAGACAATCTTTGTCATTGTTTCATGTTTTTTTTGTGACAAGCGCAGTACCTTTGGCCTCATAGTCGACACCATCATATGGTGGTTTCTTCTATATGTCACCGAGTGTTTATAGTCGAACAAATTCTGAATTACCAGTACATTTTCAGCATGGTTTTTATCTTCAAAACGTCACAAAAAGCTTGATTTCCTTGTTGTTTTGATAGTGGAATTAGTAAATCATTGTTTGTCCTTTGTTGTATTTACACGTTTACTGTTGTAGCCGCCTACTTCGTCGACGTTCTTCGTTTATATAACTCGAATGCTTATTCCAAGGGGACGCAAAAAACTTTTGCTAAGCCCCGCGTAGTCCAGTGGGTTTTAAAGGGGGGTAAGCGGAACCCCGCGTTTTCCGAGCTCTGAAGAGGGAGCTCTGAAGAGGGACCTCTAGCGTTTAGGAAATGCTATATTTTTGAGGCTCTAAGTTGCTGTTTCCTGGATGAGTGACCGTTTAACTACAAAATATTATTTTCTTAAACAGTGACTTCTTAATCCATCTCACCTTTACACATAACAGACAAATAGTTGACGTTCCTCAATCCCGTTCTCTCAGAAAAACGATTTCTGCGGTTTCTAGAAATGTCAGTCACTTCTATCAACAGTCTTTCTCAAGGCTACAGTAACCAGGACGATCAACTTCCAAAAACATGTCACGATTTTCCCTGGTTCAAACCATTTACTTCAAAATTAATGTGTTGTACATTACCAAAATCAACCAAAAAATTTACCGACTCGAGCCGAATTTCGAGTTGCAAGCTTTAATTTCTCTTCATGATTCTCTGACGATGATTCTTTAATAGAACTGTGTGACCTGATTTCTAACTGAATCTAACTGATGCGAATTTTTAACTGAACCAAAAAGCCGGAATGCTAAAGCCCCTAGCCCTCCCCTATGCCGCCCTGCCTTATTGCTCGATCGTCGCAAAAAGTAGTTCTACTACAAATAAAAGTATGAGGTTAGGGTCCTACATGTTAAAATCGCCACTTTAGATATTGTTTTCATTGCAGTGAAGATTGTCAAATATTGCTGCTCGAGTGTATCGTGCAAAATATAGATGCTCACGTGAGTAAATCCATGAGAAGAAGTGGGGAGATATGCAGCGTAGAAGCGCATGCAAGGAAATGTCGAATAACATTCCATATATATAGGTATATATGAAACGAAGTTTTAGTGCACAATAGAATTATTTATCCGTACTAGCATTACATATCGCTTTCACAATGAGGCACAGGAAAGACAAACACGTAGACTTCATTGCAGCTGCCTGAATGAATCTATTGGAATATTAGATTAGATACTTACATTGATCGAAATTGCGCATGCTCTTCAAGCTTGTAAGCTCAGAAAATTCCCTGACGAGAATCGAACCCGTAACCTTCTGATCACCGGTTAGATGGTATAACCATCGAACTACATGGACTCACTATTTGAAAATCGCAACCTTCAGTCTAGGGCATCTTACCGGCGATCAGAAAGTTACGGGTTCGATTCCCATCAGGGACTCAGATAACAAGCTTGAGGAGCATGCGCAATTTCGATGTATATACACCAAGCTACCACCTGCAACAGAACATCTACCACTATTGTTAAATACTTTCATATTTTATAAGCGCTTATCACACTGTTTTCAGCTGTTATCACTAAGCATAATGTTCGATCGATTGAAGGACTCAACTCATCGATCGAAATAATGTACATGTATAATGGCTGTATCACGACACAAACTACTCTATACTTCAATTTGTGTGACATATGTAAGCCAGATGCTTTCCAACAATCCTCTTAAGTTTCTACTCTTACTTTCGTCGCAAGGAATGATCACTTCCGTTTAACATTTTTAGTTGAAAGTCATACATAATTCCCTGTGAACTTCGGGCGTAAAAATAGCAAGATTGTCGCATGAGCCGTTGAGCTCCTGCCATTAACATGCAAGCTAGAGCTATAGGATTAACCCAGAATTGACCAGCCCAAGAGGGCAAATTGAAAGCGCTATTTCTTTTGTTTACAAATTTAAAACGAAACACATTTAACTTACCAGTAATTTGTCACATATTTGAAATTTTCCGCTGTCAGTTAGAGCCAGTGGTTTTATTCACTGCCAAAATGTGCCTGGAAGTAAAATGTTTTGGAGTTCGTTAAAGAACTGTCGAGGCTTCTGTGCGCACGGTGTGTAAGTACAGTAAACTACAAGAGGCTGAATCCAGTGAGGCTGAGACCAATTTGATTGTTCAACGTTGTTAACCCTTCACCCCATTTACGCTCAGAATCCGATACATTGAATATCGGAAACAAAAGAATAAATAAATGAACAAAGGGAAAACAAAGGGAGAACAAACCAAAAAAAATTTAAAATGAGCGTTGAAGGGTTAACGTTTTCACGCGTGTAGACGAGGATGACGCTTTGAGGCAGCACGCAACATCAGGATTATGTCAGGCTAAGCATTAAAGAAAAACTACTGCATCAGGACGCATTTAGGGTTAGACCTTTGCTTATCTCTAGACCACTTGCAGTTATTCCACTTTTCGAGGAAAAATACTTATAAACAAAAGAATTTCGCTAAATTATTCTGTCAGCTGAACGTCGGAAATTGCAGTCCAGATGGGTCGGTTTGACGTTACCAATGAAAGTGGTCCATTAACCAACTGAATCTATTCCTCAACTGGAGAAAAAATGCTCATAAACACAAGAATTCCCATAAATTATTCGATTATTTGAACGTCGGTACTTGGTTGTCCTCCAGATGGGGTGTGTACTGGATCTAGTTTTCAAATTTCGCTTACACCATATATCTCCCTGACTACGTACTGTAGACCATTAGCAAAAGGCCAATTCATTCTTCTTTTATGTGCACTTAAATTAGCCTATGGAGCCTGGTTTTTGTGTTCAGAATTAAAAAGAATTTTAAAGTAAGAACGAGGCTTAAAAGACTAATTTTAATGCACATACAAGAATATTAAATTGGCAACTTTGTACGCCAAATGTATAAATACCACAGTACACACTTAGACCAAACTTCGTTCTTTTGAATTTAACTTGTTGTTTAGAGTTTTCGCCTTTTTTAATTAAAAAATTAATTCCAGACTATTCCTGTCAAGTCATCCATAGTGGTATTCATGCATTTGGTCTAAGCCATCCAGCAGCCCAGGCAATATTGAGTACAACGCCTTAATCTTTCACTGTCAAGCTTGGTTTTTAAATTAAAATTGCACGAAACAGCATCGTAATGACTCCTCAAAACCAACACATCCATCATAAAAATATGGCTCATATTTGAAGTCATCACATATTGCGCCACAAAAGCGCGAGGTCTGCATTCACACTATAGTTGTGAATTAAGACAAAATACACAAGTCTAATCCTAGAAAGAAAAATGTACCGTAGAACAAGCTTCGCGCAAGCAGAAGAGCTTTTCGACAGCCTTACTGCGTGAACTATTTTATATGTATGTATATATATATACACTAGTATCATCTCCTTTTTCTGGTGTAGCATATTTGCGAGCTACCGCGCGTCAAACTGGTAAATTACTGGTGATGTCCGTCGATTCTGGATTAATGTTTGACGAAATGACGTCCACATGGCGTTCACCAGTCTGTTTTAGTCTACAGGAGTCGCATTGTTCCGTGAGATATTTCACTGATGAGAACACGTTAGAGCAACACTCGAGGAGCTGACAAACGCGCTCTATATATGGATTAACAGTGGCAGCCTTCGAAGCAATCTTTACACGTCGCATGATGCGTTTGTCGTTCTTATTCTTAATTTCGATGCATACGGTTGAGCCTAAATCCAAATCATTGTGCTTTTTACTTTGGTAGAACTCACGACAGAACAGTTCGAGTACTTGCTTTGGATTCTCGGCGGCCGTTACAAGAAGCTGGAGACATTTTCGTACGATGTTGTGCTTATCGGAGCCCCCCAAGACACCTTTAACTGTATCTGGAAGTTTTAGGAGCTTTACGGCGTTCAGAAGAGGACCAGAATTGCATCTTCTATTGACATAGTACATGCTTTCTGGCTGCGGTGGAGGCTTCACTGAAACAAAGAAATAAAACTCGATTGAGTGATGCTGGATTAAAAAAAAGTCAAAACGAATCTACGTCAGCAACTTGGCCTAATTCGAACTCAAACAAGCCAGACATGTTGTCTTCTTCATTTTGTACTTATTTCTTGGAAAAGAATACATGCAATACTTTGCTTTATGATGGCAGGATGAAAGCAAACGAGAGTGCCTGACAACTAATGCATAACTAAAACAACAACACTTTAACATGGAGCTGTTCAGTTTCACAACCATTGTATACACTAAACCACTGTATAAAGTTTAGAGTGATTTCGTCGAATAATAATATTTTATATTCTTATTATATATAACTTATATAATTTATATAACTTATATTCCAATTAGTCAAAATGCTGTATTTCCAAAAAACCGTCACAGGTTGTCTTATTTATATTTCAAACTAATTGGAATATTTTAAGAACAAGGTGAGAAAAAAAGGAAGTGTAGAAAGAATCTCTCTTAAGTGTTAAAATTTTCAATAAATAAACAAACGCAAACGAGTCTTCAGTTCCATAATACAATGCGCGTACGTTACTTAAAAATCCAAAAGATTAGGGAACTGTCATTTAGGAAAACTTAGAATTGGAAATACTGACGTTTTGAGTGAAAGCCTTTCGTTTCACTGCGTCGTTTTACTCCAGCAAAGAGCCTTCGCTTGTAGTCGGCAGTTGCCTAACCCTTTTGGATTTTTAAGTGATACATTCAGTGGCGAACGTTAACATAGCAACTTAGCACATTGGTAAAATTTAGTGCACAGCAACTGGTCGTTTTCTGCCAAGTTAAAATTATTTACGATATTCGTACACTGAAAGATAAAAATTTTTTGATATACGAATGTCACGGATGAGATTCTTTATTCCGCCAGCATGGCCACCAAGGCATCACATGCAATCCACCAACTAGTTCATTTTTTTCACATCTAGCCGACTCCTTTTACGAGAAAAATCATCTGGCGTTAGTCAAAGTACAAGAATTGCCTTAAGTTTGGAATGAGTTAATAACTCCTCAACTTGAGGTTGAAAAAGCCCATTCCGTACAGGGTCATCCAAACCAAGCAAAGATATCCAACATCAAAATAAATCGTTTTCAACTTCAATATTATCATAATTAGCTGTATTGCAACAAAATTATTACCTGGCTTAGGCTTGCTCACTTGATCGTCTTTTGATGATTTTGGTATTTTAGCTACAGGAATTTTCGAATTATTCGTCAACTGCATACCCTTGAAATGCGATTCTTCAAAATGATATCCAGGTTGTGTGTATGGGTCTGGTTTAGGCCTGTTATAAGTTAAGGATCACAGTGAGACCTACTTCAACTGAACACAGCTGGAACACTAAGAAGATATTTCATAATCATCGTCACAGTGACATAAAGAGACAATTTCAACTGGTACAACAGCGGTCCAGACACCCGAATGTAAATTAATTTCCTGTCTCTTGTCGGCGATATTGACGCAAGATCAACTGGTACTTTGGTGAAGAGGGAAACTACGTCGAAAGATACCAATTATTTCTCGACATTGAGCGTACCATTCTTAATAAAATCGGCAAACTCGAAAGATTTCGTCGCTGTGTATTCCGATTTCCCTAAGCATATAAATAGGGACTTCATGCTCAGATTAATCACCCCTGATAAAGATACTAGACATGAGTGTCGAAACGTTGGGTCATGAATAGCAGTTTGTAAGCTACGTTCAAACCTTTTTAAGTCAGAGTAGCGTAAACCCAGGTATGATTATTCACCTGCCTGCGTTGGAAAATTGTTCACGGCCTAGTATTTATTATTAATTTTAGAAATAATTCTTTCAAAGTACTGTTAATATCCAGGTAGGCAGGTAGGTAGGTAGGTAGGTAGGTAGGTAGGTAGGTAGGTAGGTAGGTAGGTAGGTAGGTAGGTAGGTTGCTAGGTAATCCAGTTTTTGTAGTAATATGGAGAAGCTTACTGTATTGAACG